>JARQOD010001572.1:0-95231 GCA_033576555.1 Oophaga sylvatica | reverse complement strand
TTTTGTGCTTTTTTTTTGCTTTTTCCCCCTGCACTTTTTGGGGGGCCCTTTTCAGGGTCCCCTCCGGGGCTTTTGCCCTCCCCATTTTAGTTCCCACTGATTTTTACTTTTTTTTTTCCAGTTTTTAGTGGCTGCTGTTTTGTTTTTTTTAACCCCAAGAACTAATTTGGGGGAAAAAGGGGCCGGTGATCTCATTTTTTTAAAAAATTTTAGTAGAGTTGGTGTTTTTTTGGGGGGTTTTTCTGGATTGCAAAAATACCCTTCCTACCTTTTTTCATTTAGTTTTTTGGGGGGCCCCAAAATTTTTGCTCATACTTTTTTCCCTGTCTGTGTAAATTTTTTCTTGTAAAAACCGCCATTCTTTTTTGGGGTTTTTTCTATTATTTTTGGGGGTTTCCCCCCGGGGGGCAAAGTTTTCCTAATTAAACTTTAGGTGTAGAGTTTCTCGGGCGTGCCGAGGGGGTCTAGCACCAACTAGGAACCCCCACGGCGCCTCATTTTTTGGGGTTAGTCGGGAAACGTGTTATGTACGGAGCTGGGGATGCAGGTAAAAAAGGAAATACACCAGAGATTGGAACTATTTTTTGCATACCCGACTAACACCGCAACGGGGAAAAAACCGGGGAGCGTTCCTTTTTTGGGTCCAGACGCCTCGTCGGGGGCCTGAGAAACAAAACTACACCAAAGATAAAAAGGGGGAAAAAGCATCTCCCCCGGAAAAAACCCCCCAAAGATAATAGAAAGCCCCCAAACTTTTAATGGCGGTTAGACAAAGGAAAACGAACAGAAAAAAATTTAATGAGAAAACCCGGGGCCCAAACAAATCAAAAAAAAAAGGGGACAGGAAGGGTATTTACTTGTTGGAATGGGTTTGAGATGAGTTCTGACAAGCCCCCTGGTGGTTACAAGCGGTACAAAGGGGTTTGTGGGACGGAAGGGGGTTTTTTACTGTTTGGTCTTTGAAGGGAAATTTTTTTCCCGGGGGGTTCCCTGTAAAAAAATTTGTTCTGGTCTGAACCTTCTTTCCATTTTCCCTTGTAGCCGCTTGTCGTGTCTGCATCTCCCCTATCATTTAAGCCCTTTTTTTTATTTTGTTTTTTTTTCAATTTTTGCATTTTGTCCTGCCTTTTTTGGGGGGCCTTTTGGGGCCCCCCCCGGGGGGTTTTCCCCTTTTCATTTAGTTCACCCCCTTGAGTTTTGTTTTTTTTTTTTTTTTCCATTTTTTCAGTGGCTGCTTTTTTGATTTTCTTACACCCGGAACTAATTTAGGGGTAGGGGCGTTGATCTCAGGGGATTTTAAAATTTTAAAAAATTTTGTTTTTCAGGGTTTTCGGGGGTTGCAGTAAGTCCCTCCGGCCTTTTTTTTTTAGATATTTTTTGGGCCCCCCCCTTTTTCTCATACTATTTTTTTCTGGTCATTTTCCTCTTGTCTAACCCCCCTTTTTCATGTTTGGGGGCTTTCTTTTATTTTGGGGGTTTTGCTCCGGGGCAGAAAGCTTTCCTTTTTTTTATCTTTAGGTTTATTATTTTTCCCGGCTGTGACGGGGCGCCCGGGGCCAACGGGGAAAAAGCTCCACCTGCCCTATTTGTGGTTTGTCCAGGGTCCCGCAATCCATAGATTCCAACTGCTCGGGGGTATTGCCTTTTTTCCCCGCACTCCCCCCCTACCGAAACAAAACATAAAACCGGCTAAAAATTTTTGGGGACTCACAGAAAAGGGGAAAAAATTTTTTTGAAGAAGAAAATTGCAAGATTTTTTTTTGTTTTTCTTTTTTTTTTTTTTTTTCCCTCTGTACTCTGGGTGCTGGGGAGGTTTTTTTCTCCCAATGGAGTTTGCACATTGTGGGGCCGGTGGATCTTTTCCACGGGGGTTCAGTTTCCTATCTATCTTGGGGGGTTGCCTTTGGGAACCGGGGATCCCCATGCCAGATTTTTTTTGGGGATCAAGCAAAGTTTCAAATTTCAAAAATAATTGTAAATTGTTTTTTTCCTTTAAAATCAAACCTCAGGAAACGCAGCGCAGCAGGTTCAAATTATCCTCTCCCTGGGGGGCGATCCTCAGGTTGGGGCTTTTCCCTGATCCGGGGCCCCCTTTTGAGTGATGTTGAGCGTTTTTTCGGGCCCGGGGGTTTATTGTACGATGACCAATTCACTGATCAAGCGAAAAAGCTTGTTGCAAAAAATCGGGGCTGAGACCTATTTACTGTCAAGATTCCGGGGGGGGCATCCTAAAAGGGGAATGCGACTTTTTGGCGGCCCTTTTCCGGAAGGGTTTGGTGGGATAATGTAAAGGATTTTATGGTGGGTTTCCCTGCCCCCCTGGTCTCAATGATTCAGCATTAGCGATTCAAATTAAACAGACGTTTGCGTAGCGGAGAAGTAGCGGGGGGGGTGTTCCTTTGAGCCAGCTGCTGAGCCCATCATGTGAGGGAGTGGTGTCGGGGCACAGCGTCAGAGTTTAAAAAGCGAAAGGGGGTTTTTTTTCTACTGTGGTGATGCCTCTCTCTATTTCATCGCCCAAAGGGGGGGAAGACATTTTGCACGCTCATTGTTTGGGTTTTTCAGACAATTTTTTTTTAAGGTCACTCTGAATGCCCTGTCCTTTTTTTCTGCTCAGGCTTTCTTGATTCTGGAGCACATTAACCTGATGGTTTTTTAAAATTTTGCAAACTTGTGGTTTCCCTTGAACCCTACAAAGTCTTTTCCTTTACTGGGGATCGATTCTACCCCCCTTTGGCTGAAAAAACCCCCCATTTTTACTCAGGTGAAATGAGGGTTAACCTGACACCAAGAGCGAAATTTTTTTGGTTTTCTAAAATCTGCATGACATTATCGTGCGGGTTCCCTTGGTTACATCTCATAATCCTTTTTGGATTGGAAATCGTGTTTTGTAACCATTGGGCTCCAATGTGTTAATACCAAACCCTGTTTTTTTGCCTCCCCCCCAGCTGAATGTCCTGACTTTTTGTTTGATTTTTCTGATGTGTTTATAGCGAAAGTAAATCTGCATCCTTGCCCCCCCCATAGGAGCATGACTGCGCTATTAAATTTTAGTGCCGGGAGTAAATTCCCTAAAGGCGCCTTTTTAACTTGTCTGTACCTGAACATGACGCTAGGCGGTCTTATATCAAGAATCATTGGAGAAGGTCATACAGACCATCCTCTTCACCCTTAGGTCCGTTTTTCTTTGTGGCCAAAAAAGATGGTTCATTAAGGCCGTGTATTGATTATCGTCTCTTGAACAATATACTGTGAAATATCAATACCCGTTACCCTTGATTTCTGACCTGTTTTCCAGGGTGAAAAACGCTACTTGGTTTACCAAGCTTGACCTCAGGGGGGCGTATAACCTTATTCCGCATTAAGCACGGGGATGAATGGAAGACGGCATTTAACACCCCTGAAGGGCATTTTGAGTACCTTGTGATGCCCTTTTGGGCTCACTAATGCTCCTTCCGTCTTCCATCCTTCATGAATACATTTTCAGGGATTTTGTGGACAAGTTTCTGATTGTTTATTTGGATGAATCTTGATTTTTTTCTAATGACTGGACTCTCATTGAAACATGTTCGAACTGTATTCCAGATTTTGAGAGAGAATGCCTGTATGGAAGGATCAAAGTGTCTTTTGGCGTTACAGAAGATCTCATTCTGGGTATTCATTTTGTCCCCATCTGTTATTGAAATGGACCCATCAAGTTCAGGCCATCTGTGATTGGGTCCAACCTACTTCATAAAAGCTCTTCAAGATTTTTGGGTTTTGCCAATTTTTATCGTAAATTTATTGGTAATTCTCGTTAATTGTTAAACCATTAACTGATTTGACCAAAAGGGATTCTGATGTGGTGAATTTGGCCTCCTGAGGCAGTCTCTGCGTTCAGGAACTTAAGCAGAGATTCACTTCTGCTCCTGTTCTACCGGCAGCCGATGTTTCTCTGCCATTTCAGGTGGAGGTTGATGCCTCTGAAATTGGGGCAGGTGCCGTTTTGTCCCAAAAAGATCCAGAGACCTCTAAAAGTAACCCTTGTGCCTTTTTCTCTCGAAAATTTTCTCCTACTGAACGTAATTATGACGTGGGTAATCGGAGTTATTGGCCATGAAGTGGGCTTTGAAGATGGAGACATTGGCTTGGAGGAGCCAAACATCAGGTGTGGTCCTTACGGACCATAAGAATCTGGTCTATCTGGAATCTGCCAAGCGACTCAATCCTAGACAGGCCAGTGGGCCTTGTTTTTCACACGTTTTTAATTTGTGGTTTCCTTTCTTCCTGGCACTAAGAATGTTAAGGCGGATGCCCTCTGAGGAGTTTCCTTGCGGACTCTCCTGAGCTACTGATCCCTCTGTTATTTTGAAGGAGGTGTAGTTCTTTCCGCCATCTCGCCCAATTTGAGACTTGCTCTGGAGGTTTGTCAGGAGGATAGGCCCGAGCGCTGCCCTGTTGGAAAATTGTTTGTCCCGACCAATGGAAAAAGAGTGTGATGTCGAATTCATTGTTCCGCATTGCTGGCATCCCGGAATTTTTGGTACCAGAGACTTGGTTAGTCGTCCTTTTGGTGGCCACCTTGTCTCGCGATGTCAGGAATTTGTGCAGTCCTGCGGGACTTGCTCTCGCTCCAAGCCTTGCTCTCGCTACTAGTGGTTTGTTGATGCCATTGCCTGTGCCCAAGAGAACCAGGACCCATATCTCCTATGGATTTCATTTCGATCTTCCTGTTTTCCTCCAAGAATGACCACCATCTGGGTAATTTGGTGATAGGTTTCCAAAATGATACATCTTTGTGCCATTACTAATTGCCTTCCTCCTCTGAATTGGTGCCGTTGTTCCTTCAGCACGTGGTTCGTTTACACGGCATTCCTGAGAACATTGTGTCTGACAGAGGAGTCCAGTTTGTTTTCCAGATTTTGGAGGACTTTTTGTTCTAAACTGGGTGTTTCAATTGTCTTCTCCTCGCATTTCATCCTCAGACCAATGTCAAACTGAGAGAACAAACCAACATTGAGACTTATCTAAGATGCTTTTGTGTCTGCTGATCAGATGACTGGGTCTCTTTTTTGCCTTTGCTGAGTTTTGCTCTTAATAATAGGGCTAGCTCTGCCACTTTGATGTCTCCCGTTTTTCTGTAATTCTGGTTTTCACCCTCGATTTCTTCAGGACAGACGGAGGCTTCTGTCTGTCCAGTGTTGACCTGTTGTTGAGCGTATGCACAGATTTGGGACCAGAGTGGAGAGGTTGTCCCTCCTCAGAGAAGGCCCAGCGGTTTGCTAACCGGCATAGGACTGATGGTCCCGGTTTAAAGTGGGGGACTTGGTCTGTTGTCCTCAAAGAATATTCCTATGAGAGTAGCATCTCCTAAATTTAAGCCAGGTTCATTGGACCTTATAAGATCATGGAATTATTATCCTGTTTCTTTTCGTTGCTTCTTCCAGGGAATTTAAGATCCATAAACGTGTTCCACAAGTCCTTGTTGAAGAGGTTTGTTGAGCCATGTTCCTGCTGCTGTGCCTCCTGACCCTGTTTTGGTTGAGGGCAATCTGGAGTATGTGGTTGAGAAAATATTGGATCTCGTTTTTCTAGACGAAGACTCCAGTATTTTGAAATGGAGAGGTTATGGTCAGGAAGACAATTCTTGGGTGTTTGCTTCGGACATCCATGCTAGGAGACTTATCCGTGCGTATCATAGAACTCATCCTGACCGAACCTGGTTGCTCAAATGAGGTTCGGTGACCCCTCCTCAAGGGGGGGTAACTGTTGTGATGGTTTGAGATGAGTTCTGAGCAGAGGCTCCCCTCTGGTGGTTACAAGCGGTACTAGTGAGGATTGTGAGGACTGGGAATCAGGTGTTACTGATTGGTCTTTGTAAGGGAGTCATTTTTCCCCATCAGGGTTGCCTGTGATCAATTGTTTCTGGTCTGAATCCTTCTTTCCAGTTTCCCTTGTACCTGCTGTGTCGTGTCTGCATCTCCTGCTATCAGATAAGACATTTCTTATTTTGTGTTTTTGCTATATTTTTGCATTTTGTCCTGCACTTCTTTGGGGGCCTTCAGGGTCCCTCCGGGGCTTCTGCCCTCTCATTTTAGTTCACCGCTGATTTTTGTTCTTTTGGCTTTTTTTCCCAGTTTTTTCAGTAGCTGCTGTTTTGATTTTCTTAAAACCAAAGAACTAATTAGGTGGTAGAGGTCGTGTGATCTCAGGTGATTTTGAAATTAGTAAGTTGGTGTTTTTCAGGGTTTTCTGGATTGCAGTAAGTACCCTCCTGTCCTTTTCTATTTAGATAGTTTGGGCCCCAGCGTTGCTCATACTATTTTCTTTCTGTGTCAGTATTCCTCTTGTCTAACCGCCATTACATGTTTGAGGGCTTTCTATTATCTTTGGGGTTCTGCTCCGGGCAGATAGCTTTCCTATTTCTATCTTTAGGTGTAGTTAGTTTCTCAGAGCTGTGACGAGGCTCTAGGACCAACATAGGAACGCTCCAACGGCTGCCTCTAGTTGCGGTGGTTAGTCAGGGTACTGCAATTTCATAGATTCCAAACTGCTCTGGTGTATTGCCTTTTTTTACCTGCACTCCTCAGCTACCGAAACATAACACTTTTCTGCAATCCAAAAAACCCTGAAAAAACACCAACTCAACTAATTTCAAAATCCCTGAGATCACAACGACCTCTACCACCTAAATTTAGTTCTCCTGGTGGAACAAAAACAGCACCACTGAAAAAAACTGGAAAAAGCAAAAGTACAAAACACAGTGGCTGACAAACTGAGAGGGCAAAAGCCCCCAGAGGGGACCCAGAAGACCCCCACAGAAGTGCAGGACCAAATGCAAAAATATAGCAAAAACACAAAAATAGAAATTGTCTTATCTGATAGCAGGAGATGCAGACACACACAGCAGCTACAAGGGAAACTGGAAAGAAGGATTCAGACCAGAACAATTGATCACCGGCAACCCTGATGGGAAAATGACCCCTATATAAGACCAATCATAACACCTGATTCCCAGTCCTCACAATCCTCACTAGTACCGCTTGTAACCACCAGAGGAGCCTCTGCTCAAACTCATCTCAAACCCATTCACAACATACCCCCCCCTTGAGGAGGGGTCACCGAACCCTCATTTGACAACCAGGTCGGTCAGGATGAGTTCTATGATACGCACGGATAAGTCTCCAGCATGGATGTCCCGAAGCAAACACCCAAGAATTTCTTCCTGACCATAACCTCTCCATTTAACCAAATATGGAGTCCTTCGTCTAAGAAAAACGAGAATCCAATATTTTCTCAACCACATACTCCAGATTGCCCTCAACCAAAACAGGTCAGGAGGCACAGCAGCAGGAACCACTGGCTCAACAAACCTCTCAACAAGGACTTGTGGAACACGTTATGGATCTTAAATGTCCCTGGAAGAAGCAAACGAAAAGAAACAGGATTAATAATCTCCCATGATCTTATAAGGTCCAATGAACCTAGGCTTAAATTTAGGAGATGCTACTCTCATAGGAAATATTCTTTGAGGACAACCAGACCAAGTCCCCCACTTTAAACCGAGGACCATCATCACTATGCCAGTTAGCAAACCGCTGGGCCTTCTCCTGGAGAGGGACAACCTCTCCACTACCTGGTCCCAAATCTGCTGCATACGCTCACAACAAGTCAACACCTGGACAGACAAAGCCTCCGTCTGTCCTGAAGAAAATCGAGGGTGAAACCCAGAATTACAGAAAAACGGAGACATCAAAGTGGCAGAGCTAGCCCTATTATTAAGAGCAAACTCAGCCAAAGGCAAAAAAAGAGACCCATCATCCTGATCAGCAGACACAAAGCATCTTAATAAGTCTCCAATGTCTGGTTTGTTCTCTCATTTGACCATTGGTCTGAGATGAAATGCCGAGGAGAAAGACAATTGAACACCCAGTTTAGAACAAAAAGTCCTCCAAAATCTGGAAACAAACTGGACTCCTCTGTCAGACACAATGTTCTCAGGAATGCCGTGTAAACGAACCACGTGCTGAAGGAACAACGGCACCAATTCAGAGGAGGAAGGCAACTTAGTAATGGCACAAGATGTATCATTTTGGAAAACCTATCACAAATTACCCAGAGGTGGTCATTCTCTGAGAAACAGGAAGATCGGAAATGAAATCCATAGAGATATGGGTCCATGGTCCTCTTGGCACAGGCAATGGCATCAACAAACCACTAGAGCGAGAGCAAACTTGGAGCGAGAGCAAGTCCCGCAGACTGCACAAATTGCCTGACATCTCGAGACAAGGTAGGCCACCAAAAGGACCGACTAACCAAGTCTCTGGTACCAAAAATTCCGGGATGCCCAGCCAATGCGGAACAATGAATCTCAGACATCACACTCTTTTTCCATTGGTCCGGGACAAACAATTTTCCAACAGGGCAGCGCTCGGGCCTATCCTCCTGACACCCCTCCAGAGCAAGTCTCAAATTGGGCGAGATGGCGGAAAGAACTACACCCTCCTTCAAAATAACAGAGGGATCAATAGCACACCCCCTTCAAAATAACAGAGGGACAATAGCCAGGAGAGTCCGCAAGGAAACTCCTCGAGAGGGCATCCGCCTTAACATTCTTAGTGCCAGGAAGAAAGGAAACCACAAAATTAAAACGTGTGAAAAACAAGGCCCACCTGGCCTGTCTAGGATTGAGTCGCTTGGCAGATTCCAGATAGACCAGATTCTTATGGTCCGTAAGGACCACCACCTGATGTTTGGCTCCCTCCACCAATGTCTCCACCTTCAAAAGCCCATTCAGGCCAATAATCCCGATTACCCACGTCATAATTAGTTCAGTAGAAAAATTTTCGAGGAAAAAGCACAAGGGTTACTGTTTGAATGGTTTGAATGAGTTCTGAGCAGAGGCTCCCTCTGGTGGTTACAAGCGGTACTAGTGAGGATTGGGAATCAGGTGTTACTGATTGGTCTTATTTAAGGGAATCATTTTCCCATCAGGGTTGCCGGTGATCAATTGTTCTGGTCTGAATCCTTCTTTCCAGTTTCCCTTGTAGCCTGCTGTGTCGTGTCTGCATCTCCTGCTATCAGATAAGACAATTTCTTATTTGTGTTTTTTGCTATATTTTTGCATTTTGTCCTGCACTTCTGTGGGGGCCTCTGGGTCCCCTCCGGGGGCTTTTGCCCTCTCAGTTTAGTCCAGCCACTGTGTTTTGTACTTTTGCTTTTTTGCAGTTTTTTTCAGTGGCTGCTGTTTTTGTTACACCAGAGAACTAATTTAGGTGGTAGAGGTCGTGTGATCTCAGGTGTTTTTGAAATTAGTAGAGTTGGTGCCTTTCAGGGTTTTCTGGATTGCAGTAAGTACCCTTCCTATCCTTTTCTATTTAGTTAGTTTGGGCCCCAGCGTTTGCTCATACTATTTTCTTTCTGTGTCAGTATTTCCTCTTGTCTAACCGCCATTACATGTTTGGGGCTTTCTATTATCTTTGGGGTTCCGCTCCGGGGCAGATAGCTTTCCTATTTCTATCTTTAGGTGTAGTTAGTTTCTCAGGCTGTGACGAGGCGTCTAGGACCATCGTAGGAACGCTCCACGCTGCCTCTAGTTGCGGTGGTTAGTCAGGGTACTGCAATCTCATAGATTCCAACTGCTCTGGTGTATTTCCTTTTTTACCTGCACTCCTCACTACCGTAACATAACAGTATCACCGCCATAAAAATTGTATGGTACTCACAGAAGGGAAAAAATATTTTGAAGGAAGAAAAGTTGTCAGAGATATTTTTCTGTTTGTTGCATTTTTTTTTTTTTTTTCCCTCTGTATCTCTGGGTGCTGGGGAGGATCTTTTCTCCCAATGGAGTTTGCACAGTTGTCTGGCCGTGTGGATCACTTGCCACTGAGGTTCAGAGTATTGCTGCATATCTTGCTAGTTGCCTGTTGTGGAACCTAGGATTCCCATGCCAGATTTGTTTTCAGGGATCGAGCTAAGTTTCAGAATTTCAAAAATAATTGTAAATTGTTTTTTGCCTTAAAATCTAGGTCCTCAGGAAACGCAGCGCAGCAGGTTCAAATTGTCATCTCTCTCCTGCGCGGCGATCCTCAGGATTGGGCTTTTTCCCTCACACCTGGGGATCCTGTTTTGAGTGATGTTGATGCATTTTTTCAGGCTTTGGGGTTATTGTACGATGAGCCTAATGTCACTGATCAAGCTGAAAAAGCCTTGTTGGCATTAAATCAGGGGCTTGATGACGCTGAGTTATACTGTCAGAGATTCCGTAGGTGGCAGTCCTGACCAAATGGAATGACGACGCTTTGGCGGCCCTTTTCCGGAAGGTCTGTCGGATAATGTAAAGGATGTTATGGTGGGATTCCCTGTCCCCTCTGGTCTCAATGATTCTATGTCATTAGCGATTCAAATTGACAGACGTTTGCGTGAGCGGAGAAGTATGCGTGGAGTGGTGTTGCCTTGTGACCAGCTGCTGAGCCCATGCAGGTGATGGAGTGGTGTCTGGGGCACAGCGTCATGAGTTTCGAAAGCGCAATGGGTTATGTTTCTACTGTGGTGATGCCTCTCATGCTATTTCAGTCTGCCCTAAGCGGGGAAGACGTTTTGCACGCTCAGTTGTCTTGGGTGGTGTTCAGACTAAGTTTTTATTAACTGTCACTCTGATATGCTCTCTGTCCTCATTTTCTGCTCAGGCTTTCGTTGATTCTGGAGCAGCTATTAACCTGATGGATTATGATTTTGCTAAACGTTGTGGATTTCCCTTGATACCCCTACAGAAGTCTATTCCCCTACTGGGATCGATTCTAACCCCTTTGGCTGAGAATAAACCCCAGTTTTCTACTCAGGTGATAATGAGGTTGAACCTGATCACCAGGAGTGCTGCAAATTTTTGGTTCTATATAATCTGCATGACATTATCGTGCTGGGTTTCCCTTGGTTACAGTCTCATAATCCTGTTTTGGATTGGAAATCTGTGTCTGTAACCAGTTGGGGCTGCCAATGTGTTAATACCAACACTCCTGTTTTTTCTGCCTCCCCCCAGGCTGAGGATGTTCCTGACTTTTTGTTTGATTTTTCTGATGTGTTTAGCGAAAGTAATCTGCATCCTTACCTCCCCATAGGAGCTATGACTGCGCTTTTGAATTAGTGCCAGGTATAAATTCCCTAAGGTCGCCTTTTTAACTTGTCTGTACCTGAACATGACGCTATGCGGTCTTATATCAAGGAATCATTGGAGAAGGGTCATATCAGACCATCCTCTTCACCCTTAGGTGCCGGTTTTTTCTTTGTGGCCAAAAAAGATGGTTCATTAAGCCGTGTATTGATTATCGTCTCTTGAACAATATTACTGTGAAATATCAATACCCGTTACCCTTGATTTCTGACCTGTTTTCCAGGTGAAAACGCTACTTGGTTTACCAAGCTTGACCTCAGGGGGGCGTATAACCTTATTCGCATTAAGCACGGGATGAATGGAAGACGGCATTTAACACCCCTGAAGGCATTTTGAGTACCTTTTGTGATGCCCTTTGGGCTCACTAATGCTCCTTCCGTCTTCCAGTCCTTCATGAATGACATTTTCAGGGATTTTGTGGACAAGTTTCTGATTGTTTATTTGGATGATATCTTGATTTTTTCTAATGACTGGGACTCTCATGTGAAACATGTTCGAACTGTATTCCAGATTTTGAGAGAGAATGCTCTGTATGTGAAGGGATCAAAGTGTCTTTTTGGCGTACAGAAGATCTCATTTCTGGGATTCATTTTGTCCCCATCTGTTATTGAAATGGACCCGTCAAGTTCAGGCCATCTGTGATTGGGTCCAACCTACTTCATTAAAGGCTCTTCAGAGATTTTGGGTTTTGCCAATTTTTATCGTAAATTTATTGGTAATTTCTCTGTTATTGTTAAACCATTAACTGATTTGACCAGAAAGGGTTCTGATGTGGTGAATTGGCCTCCTGAGGCAGTCTCTGCGTTTCAGGAACTTAAGCAGAGATTCACTTCTGCTCCTGTTCTACGGCAGCCTGATGTTTCTCTGCCATTTCAGGTGGAGGTTGATGCCTCTGAAATTGGGCAGGTGCCGTTTTGTCCCAAAAAGATCCAGAGACCTCTAAAAGTAACCCTTGTGCCTTTTTCTCTCGAAAATTTTCTCCTACTGAACGTAATTATGACGTGGTAATCGGGAGTTATTGGCCATGAAGTGGGCTTTTGAAGAGTGGAGACATTGGCTGGAGGGAGCCAAACATCAGGTGGTGGTCCTTACGGACCAAAGAATCTGGTCTATCTGGAATCTGCCAAGCGACTCAATCCTAGACAGGCCAGGTGGGCCTTGTTTTTCACACGTTTTAATTTTGTGGTTTCCTTTCTTCCTGGCACTAAGAATGTTAAGGCGGATGCCCTCTCGAGGAGTTTCCTTGCGGACTCTCCTGAGCTATCTGATCCCTCTGTTATTTTGAAGGAGGGTGTAGTTCTTTCCGCCATCTCGCCTAATTTGAGACTTGCTCTGGAGGGGTGTCAGGAGGATAGGCCCGAGCGCTGCCCTGTTGGAAAGTTGTTTGTCCCGGACCGATGGAAAAAGAGTGTGATCTCTGAGATTCATTGTTCCGCATTGGCTGGGCATCCCGGAATTTTTGGTACCAGAGACTTGGTTAGTCGTCCTTTTGGTGGCCTACCTTGTCTCGCGATGTCAGGGAATTTGTGCAGTCCTGCGGGACTTGCTCTCGCTCCAAGCCTTGCTCTCGCTCTAGTGGTTTGTTGATGCCATTGCCTGTGCCCAAGAGACCATGGACCCATATCTCTATGGATTTCATTTCCGATCTTCCTGTTTCTCAGAGAATGACCACCATCTGGGTAATTTGTGATAGGTTTTCCAAAATGATACATCTTGTGCCATTACCTAAGTTGCCTTCCTCCTCTGAATTGGTGCCGTTGTTCTTCAGCACGTGGTTCGTTTACACGGCATTCCTGAAACATTGTGTCTGACAGAGGAGTCCAGTTTGTTTTCCAGATTTTGGAGGACTTTTTGTTCTAAACTGGGTGTTCAATTGTCTTTCTCCTCGGCATTTCATCCTCAGACCAATGGTCAAACTGAGAGAACAAACCAGACATTGGAGACTTATCTAAGATGCTTTGTGTCTGCTGATCAGGATGACTGGGTCTCTTTTTTGCCTTTGGCTGAGTTTGCTCTTAATAATAGGCTAGCTCGCCACTTTGATGTCTCCGTTTTTCTGTAATTCTGGGTTTCACCCTCGATTTTCTTCAGGACAGACGGAGGCTTCTGTCTGTCCAGTGTTGACTCTGTTGTTGAGCGTATGCAGCAGATTTGGGACCAGGTAGTGGAGAGTTGTCCCTCTCTCAGGAGAAGGCCCACGGTTTTGCTAACCGGCATAGGACTGATGGTCCTCGGTTTAAAGTGGGGGACTTGGTCTGGTTGTCCTCAAAGAATATTCCTATGAGAGTAGCATCTCCTAAATTTAAGCCTAGGTTCATTGGACCTTATAAGATCATGGAGATTATTAATCCTGTTTCTTTTCGTTTGCTTCTTCCAGGGACATTTAAGATCCATAACGTGTTCCACAAGTCCTTGTTGAAGAGGTTTGTTGAGCCAGTGGTTCCTGCTGCTGTGCCTCCTGACCCTGTTTTGGTTGAGGGCAATCTGGAGTATGTGGTTGAGAAAATATTGGATTCTCGTTTTTCTAGACGAAGACTCCAGTATTTGGTTAAATGGAGAGTTATGGTCAGGAAGATAATTCTTGGGTGTTTGCTTCGGACATCCATGCTAGGAGACTTATCCGTGCTATCATAGAACTCATCCTGACCGACCTGGTTGCTCAAATGAGGGTTCGGTGACCCCTCCTCAAGGGGGGGGTACTGTTGTGAATGGGTTTGAGATGATTCTGAGCAGAGGCTCCCTCTGGTGGTTACAAGCGGTACTAGTGAGGATTGGGAATCAGGTGTTACTGATTGGTCTTATTTAAGGGAATCATTTTCCCATCAGGTTGCCGGTGATCAATTGTTCTGGTCTGAATCCTTCTTTCCAGTTTCCCTTGTAGCCTGCTGTGTCGTGTCTGCATCTCCTGCTATCAGATAAGACAATTTCTTATTTTGTGTTTTTGCTATATTTTTGCATTTGTCCTGCACTTCTGTGGGGGCCTTCTGGTCCCCTCCGGGGGCTTTTGCCCTCTCAGTTTAGTCCAGCCACTGTGTTTTGTACTTTTGCTTTTTGCAGTTTTTTCAGTGGCTGCTGTTTTTGTTACACCAGAGAACTAATTTAGGTGGTAGAGGTCGTGTGATCTCAGGTGTTTTTGAAATTAGTAGAGTTGGTGCCTTTCAGGGTTTTCTGGGATTGCAGTAAGTACCCTTCCTATCCTTTTCTATTTAGTTAGTTTGGGCCCCAGCGTTTGCTCATACTATTTTCTTTCTGTGTCAGTATTTCCTCTTGTCTAACCGCCATTACATGTTTGGGGGCTTTCTATTATCTTTGGGGTTCTGCTCCGGGGCAGATAGCTTTCCTATTTCTATCTTTAGGTGTAGTTAGTTTCTCAGGCTGTGACGAGGCGTCTAGGACCATCGTAGGAACGCTCCACGGCTGCCTCTAGTTGCGGTGGTTAGTCAGGGTACTGCAATCTCATAGATTCCAACTGCTCTGGTGTATTTCCTTTTTTACCTGCACTCCTCAGCTACCGTAACATAACAGGTTTACTTTTAGAGGTCTCTGGATCTTTTTGGGACAAAACGGCACCTGCCCCAATTTCAGAGGCATCAATCTCCACCTGAAATGGCAGAGAAACATCAGGCTGCCGTAGAACAGGAGCAGAAGTGAATCTCTGCTTAAGTTCCTGAAACGCAGAGACTGCCTCAGGAGGCCAATTCACCACATCAGAACCCTTTCTGGTCAAATCAGTTAATGGTTTAACAATAACAGAGAAATTACCAATAAATTTACGATAAAAATTGGCAAAACCCAAAAATCTCTGAAGAGCCTTTAATGAAGTAGGTTGGACCCAATCACAGATGGCCTGAACCTTGACCGGGTCCATTTCAATAACAGATGGGGACAAAATGAATCCCAGAAATGAGATCTTCTGTACGCCAAAAAGACACTTTGATCCCTTCACATACAGAGCATTCTCTCTCAAAATCTGAATACAGTTCGAACATGTTTCACATGAGATTCCCAGTCATTAGAAAAAATCAAGATATCATCCAAATAAACAATCAGAAACTTGTCCACAAAATCCCTGAAAATGTCATTCATGAAGGACTGGAAGACGGAAGGAGCATTAGTGAGCCCAAAGGGCATCACAAGGTACTCAAAATGCCCTTCAGGGGTGTTAAATGCCGTCTTCCATTCATCCCCGTGCTTAATGCGAATAAGGTTATACGCCCCCCTGAGGTCAAGCTTGGTAAACCAAGTAGCGTTTTTCACCCTGGAAAACAGGTCAGAAATCAAGGGTAACGGTATTGATATTTCACAGTAATATTGTTCAAGAGACGATAATCAATACACGGCCTTAATGAACCATCTTTTTGGCCACAAAGAAAAAACCGGCACCTAAGGGTGAAGAGGATGGTCTGATATGACCCTTCTCCAATGATTCCTTGATATAAGACCGCATAGCGTCATGTTCAGGTACAGACAAGTTAAAAAGGCGACCTTTAGGAAATTTACTACCTGGCACTAATTCAATAGCGCAGTCATAGCTCCTATGGGGAGGTAAGGATGCAGATTTACTTTCGCTAAAACACATCAGAAAAATCAAACAAAAAGTCAGGAACATCCTCAGCCTGGGGGGAGGCAGAAAAAACAGGAGTGTTGGCACTAACACTTGGCAGCCCCAACTGGTTACAGACACAGATTTCCAATCCAAAACAGGATTATGAGACTGTAACCAAGGGAAACCCAGCACTATAATGTCATGCAGATTATATAGAACCAAAAATTTGCAGCACTCCTGGTGATCAGGTTCAACCCTCATTATCACCTGAGTAGAAAACTGGGGTTTATTCTCAGCCAAAGGGGTAGAATCGATCCCCAGTAAAGGAATAGACTTCTGTAGGGGTATCAAGGGAAACCCACAAACGTTTAGCAAAATCATAATCCATCAGGTTAATAGCTGCTCCAGAATCAACGAAAGCCTGAGCAGAAAATGAGAACAGAGAGCATATCAGAGTGACAGTCAATAAAAACTTAGTCTGAACACTACCCAAGACAACTGAGCGTGCAAAACGTCTTCCCCGCTTAGGGCAGACTGAAATAGCATGAGAGGCATCACCACAGTAGAAACATAACCCATTGCGCTTTCGAAACTCATGACGCTGTGCCCCAGACACCACTCTATCACACTGCATGGGTTCAGAAGCTGGTTCACAAGGCAACACCATTCCACGCATACTTCTCCGCTCACGCAAACGTCTGTCAATTTGAATCGCTAATGACATAGAATCATTGAGACCAGAGGGGACAGGGAATCCCACCATAACATCCTTTACATTATCCGACAGACCCTTCCGGAAAAGGGCCGCCAAAGCGTCGTCATTCCATTTGGTCAGGACTGCCCACCTACGGAATCTCTGACAGTATAACTCAGCGTCATCAAGCCCCTGATTTAATGCCAACAAGGCTTTTTCAGCTTGATCAGTGACATTAGGCTCATCGTACAATACCCCAAAGCCTGAAAAAAGCATCAACATCACTCAAAACAGGATCCCCAGGTATCAGGGAAAAAGCCCAATCCTGAGGATCGCCGCGCAGGAGAGAGATGATAATTTGAACCTGCTGCGCTGCGTTTCCTGAGGACTTAGATTTTAAGGCAAAAAACAATTTACAATTATTTTTGAAATTCTGAAACTTAGCTCGATCCCCTAAAAACAAATCTGGCATGGGATCCTAGGTTCCACAACAGGCAACCTAGCAAGATATGCAGCAATACTCTGAACCTCAGTGGCAAGCTGATCCACACGGCCAGACAACTGTGCAAACTCCATTGGGAGAAAAGATCCTCCCCAGCACCCAGAGATACAGAGGGAAAAAAAAAAAAAAAAAATGCAACAAACAGAAAAATATCTCTGACAACTTTCTTCCTTCAAAATATTTTTTCCCTTCTGTGAGTACCATACAATTTTTTGCCCGGTGATACTGTTATGTTACGGTAGCTGAGGAGTGCAGGTAAAAAAGGAAATACACCAGAGCAGTTGGAATCTATGAGATTGCAGTACCCTGACTAACCACCGCAACTAGAGGCAGCCGTGAGCGTTCCTACGTTGGTCCTAGACGCCTCGTCACAGCCTGAGAAACTAACTACACCTAAAGATAGAAATAGGAAAGCTATCTGCCCCGGAGCAGAACCCCAAAGATAATAGAAAGCCCCCAAACATGTAATGGCGGTTAGACAAGAGGAAATACTGACACAGAAAGAAAATAGTATGAGCAAACGCTGGGGCCCAAACTATCTAAATAGAAAAGGACAGGAAGGGTACTTACTGCAATCTCAGAAAACCCTGAAAAAACACCAACTCAACTAATTTCAAAATCACCTGAGATCACCGACCTCTACCACCTAAATTAGTTCTCTGGTGTAAAAAAACAGCAGCCACTGAAAAAACTGGAAAAAGCAAAAGTACAAAACACAGTGGCTGGACTAAACTGAGAGGGCAAAAGCCCCCAGAGGGGACCCAGAAGGCCCCCACAGAAGTGCAGGACCAAATGCAAAAATATAGCAAAAACACAAAATAAGAAATTGTCTTATCTAATAGCAGGAGATGCAGACACGACACAGCAGGCTACAAGGGAAACTGGAAAGAAGGATTCAGACCAGAACAATTGATCACCGGCAACCCTGATGGGAAAATGACTCCCTTATATAAGACCAATCAGTAACACCTGATTCCCAGTCCTCACAATCCTCACTAGTACCGCTTGTAACTGTCAAGGTAAAATATAATTTTCTACTATACTTTTATATTCATAGTGTGTATATATGTCTTGTTATTTTGATATGTCAAGATAAACACGAAGTTTCCCTTAAATGATATTATTCAGATTGAAACTTATTTTAGGACAATGTTAGTATCTGCTGGTGTCTGTCTCCACCTTGTGTCCTATCACTGTATTACACTAACTATCTAATAACTTGAACTGGATCCACTGAAATGCCCCCCCACCTTTGGGAATTGAGGAACCACATGATACACGAGAACAATAGAATCTTTCTTCAAGAAACGAAACTGAGGATGACAACACGATCAAGGAGGACTTAGAAGAAGATCTAAGGACCAATTAGGATGACCAGATGCTGAATATATACATATATGGACATCATTCAGCATATCTCTTTCTCCTCAATCCCGCCTTTACTCCACCCCAATATTCTGTGTATGTAATCTTATGTACGTGAATAAAAAGTTCAGTGCTTACTGGAGATGGCCGCCTAATAGCACCATTTTCTTTAGGGCACGTTCTGAAGTCTGAACCAGCGTATTGCCTGATTCATTCTCGGTCGACCCGTGCTCTTAGTCTAATTTGGAGTGACTGGAGGATGAGTGGTTTGTCGTTACGACCCCGACAATTGGCGCCTAACACGTGGGGCCGTGGATTGCCGCCCGTCCGGACCCGTCTTGAGGACTTTGCGGTGGTGCCCGCGGTGACTGAATGCGAGGACTGCAGCCTCCGTTGAACACGGTAAGTTGGGATCATATATTTTATATGCGTCCCACTTGCCTGTGTGTCAGTCATTGTGGGCTTAAGCTGTATTGTCTTTTTGGGTCTGGGTGGGTGACCGGTTGAGTGGTGAGACCAAGGGCAATCCCACGCCACGAACCAGCAAGTCTGACCGAGTGACGTTGCATTCCTGCACGTTCTCGTGAAAATTACCACGTTCCTCCTCCTCCAGTCACTGTACTTTTATGCAGATAGTTTCCTCCCGTGATTATTTGGTAGTGTCTAAATTTCTAGCATCTTGTAGAGAATTGTGGTAGGGGGGCGCATAACCAAATTTCCTTAGGAGACGAATAGAGGAGGGCTCTTCGTCTGAGAAAGTGACAAATAGAGGAGGACTCTTTGTCTAACCCGGGAAGTCTCATTAGGAGAAGCCCAGGTGTCAGCATATGGAGGGGACTCTGTGCTGTGTAGAGTGTCACGGTGTACTGCGCTGTAAAGTCACCATCCACAGTTAGGGAAGGGACAAATAGAGGAGGACTCTTTGTCTTGTCACAGTATTGAGGGGGACTCTGCAGTGACGGGTGGTGACCTGCGAGTGACGCCGGTGGTCTGAGTCGCGACAGATCATTACACTCTGTTAATATTATGATGCGCATGTTTAAATCAAACAAAACCCACAAGTTAGAGGGTGGTGCTTTGGGAGTGGTTGAATTGATGGAATCACGTGGAGGCAAGAAGGCTGTTAAGAATGAGCTTGCCGAGTACAGGCAGGCTTCAGCCTTCAGTGTGGAAAGACTTTGTCGCACAGAATGAGGGAAAGTTGAGAGATCAGGGGCTCTTGTATCAAGCCCAAGCACATTTGAGAGTAGTAAATGATTTGAAAGTTGAGGGTTGGAAAGAGGTAGATGGAATAAGGAGGTTCGGAAAGTGCTGAGCCTTTGTTCGGATATGTAAAATGCTCTGCATATGATCTTGTTGATGTAACTAAAATGGCCGCTCCAAGCCCTCGGCCACCGCCCTATAATGGTGCCGATCTTAGAACAAAGGGAGGTTGGACCTGTCATGTGTGTGGTGAACAGAATCCGCCCTGGGCGGAGACCTGCCGTGTTTGTGGGGCGGGTCGCTCCTGGTGTAATGCCCAGCCCATCGCCCCTCCCACACCCAGCGGCCATTTTGGTAAACCCAGTGGCCATCTTAATACACCCGGAAATGGCCAACACCCCATCTCCTCCGGCGGCCATCTTGGGACACCCAAGCACACCCAGTCAGGCCTATATCCCTTGCTGATACCAACCAGGGCCTACTACCAGCCCCCCCCGCACCTGTGCAGGCCACAGCTCCCAATATGGCACCAGATGCAACACCATTGTTCCCTTTCACACACCCCAACCCGGCCATTGCTGCAATGCATGAATCTTCAGTTTTTCAAACAATGATAAGAAGCCGCCGCCATGATATTATGGGATCTAATGAAGGGGAGGAGGATCAGGAGATAGAAGAGGGGTGGGCCCCTCAACAGCCACCACTATCCCCAGCAGCACCAGTATCTTTTCTTCCCTCCTCCATTCCCCCACCATCATTGTCAACCCCTGGTCCTAGGGCCTATTCCACCCCTACTCCAGAGATGGGGCACCTTCCTCTCCTTCACAAATCCTCAGAGAGGACAGTCGTTCTGTAAGATTCACGGAAACCCCGGTCAGGCCCCCAGCTCCCGGTGTACTTGAAAACTGGTATCCCAGCCATTCACAGCATTACACAGACCGCAACGGAAATCCAGTGACATTATCCATAGGGTACGGTGATATCCTGACACATCGGGTTGGTGCTATAGTTAGTCCTGCCAACTCAAACTGCTCCAAGAAAGGGGGTCTGGCTCTATTAGTAGCCCAAGCTGGTGGTCCCATCGTCACTGCAGAATGCATGGCTCATATATACACTCATGGCCCTTTGCCACCTGGACAGACTCTGACAACCCATGCAGGGGACCTTCCCGCTGATATCATCATCCATGCAGTAGGTCCAGTCCATGATCCTCTAAACTCAAATGAGTCACGGGCCACCCTTCGGGCCACTATACATTCAATACTCCATCATGCTGGTATGTTAAAAACAGAAGACATTAGGCACCAGGAATTATTTGAAACCAATGATAAAATAGCAAATTTGTGATTGCTTTGTCTAAAGAGTTAACTAACACCCACTCTGCAGTGTCTGCTTCTCTCCCAGAATTTACAGGTGACACGGTGCATGATTTCTCGCCTGATGACCTTATATATATAAAAAATTTATGAGAAGAGACTGTCTCCAGCCCAGATTTGAGGGTCCCTACACTGTGGTCCTGTCCACCCATACTACCTGAAGCTCGAGGGCAAGAGCACCTGGATTCACGCCTCCCACTACAAGAAGGACAAGATTAGCCAGCAGTCATGAACCTTCTGTTACATATCCTTTGAGCTATATCCTGACCTCGTGCCAGTATGCCCACCTTTGGGTTAATATTACAACCCTGTGGTTATCTTTAAGTTCGATTTCTATCAAATATTCAACTGTGATAGGAATGATTTCAAGGGATCAACACACTAAATTTAAGGGAAAAATTGGCAAATGAAGCTAGATACAATAGATTGATAAATGAGATATACAAGTATTATATTTGTAGGAACGGATCTAAGAATGCAGGAGTCAGTGACAGCAAGCAAAGGTATAAGGGAGGGAGGAAGTGCTGGTAGCAGCGAGATGGTATTTTGCTGTACACCAAGGTCATTCTACAGATAAGGAAGCTGAAGGCTGAGGGAGAGCACACTGACAAACTGCGCAGCGACCCGACTTACCCCTCCCATCAGGCATTCAGCATAGAGACGCAGAGCAAGAGTGCAACAGTTTTCAGATTTTGTTGAATAGGTTTTTGGAATAGAACACAGTACGTAAGAATCGAAGGGCTAGGCATGTGAATAGAAGATCAGTGTATGTGAGAAGAAAGATAGACAGGCAGAGAAAGGAAGTGACAGAAAGCTGAAAGTAAGTAGACCGGATTAGAGATCAGTTAAAGCAGAGGATCTAGCCAGAATAGCACAGGGGCACAACATGATTTAGCGCAGGCAAAAAGAGGAGCAAGGATACACGCTGTAGGTACTCGTCCTGCAAATAACAGGGAGAGGAGACGTGTACCAGGAGATGGACAGAAATTGTGCTACGGGTGTAAGAAACCAGGACATTTCAGGAGGGATTGCAGAACTAATCCATATCCAGCCTGTCCAACTAATCCATATCCAAATGACCCGCCTGCAGGAGGCCCCCAAGACCAATTAGAGGCGCTCCCATAGGATAATGGTAGCTTGCACATGAACCCCTTGTCTCCTTACCCCCCATTCCTAATTGCACAGTACAGGTGAATCTACCAGGGGGACATGAGGTTGAGTTCCAAGTGGACACGGGGGCAGACAATTCAGTAATTATAGAAGAGGACTGGCCATTTGGGAAAAGTGATTTCTCCCACCATGTTATAGCAACTCCTTACAACTCTCCAGCTCCCCGTCACTAAAAAGATTCCCCTGCAAATTCAAGGAACCACTGTACACACACAGTTAATGGTATCACCACGGGGTCAATGTAATCTTTCAGGAAAGTGATGTGTTGTTACAATTACAAGCACGTATTGAGTATTATCCGGTTGGAACTGTCACTATGACACCAGAACTGAAGCAGAGCACTCTTTGTAAAATCATGTCGCTAGACGTTGCTAGTACAGAGGAAAGAGAAGATTTTCAGGAAATATATTCCAATGTTATTCCTGGACCCCACCGTCATGATGTACTCTTTAGGATAAGGACAGGGGATTTTACGAAACAACATGTTGGGGTCATAGTAAATGCTGCAAATAATCAACTCCACTATGCTGGAGGACTGGCCGCAACAATTTCACAGAAAGGCGGACCCATGATACAGGACGAATCTAATTCGTATATACAAACGTGTGGTCAGGTAGAAATAGGACAGGTCCCAGCAACCAGAGCAGGACAGTTGCCGTGTCAATATGCAATATATGCAATGAAATCACAATATACTTCTACTAATATGCCTAGGTCCCAACAATTACTTACTGAAGCTGTCCATAATGTAATCCTGTATGTTTTCCCTGTCCACTCCGAACAATGTATTAAAAGTAAAAAAAAAAAAAAAGTTAGAAGAATTCAGCTTGTTCTGTATCAGACAAAAAAAAAAAAAAGCCAGCCAGGAGTAGTTCTAGCCCACATTTTGCAAGCAGGCAGCTGCAGGTCCAAGGACAGTTCTTATCAGTGCCCACATAGCAAACTCCAGCCCCCCTTCAACTTAACCCTGTGTACGGGTAGGTACAAAAATTATGGGCAGTTAATGCAGCTACTGATCTGGAAACTCCAGTGGTGTCTAATATATATATATACACTTTTGTTCCAGATATCTCAGGATGCTGCTTAGTTTACAGTTATTGATTTTGCCAATGTTATTTTTATAATATGTTGATGATTTACTGATTTGTGCCCCCTCCAGGAACAGTGTAGTATTGCAACAATATTACTTATGTTGTTTTTGTACCAAGCAGGTTGTAAGCGTTAAAGGATAAACTGCAATTCTGTAAATCTTCAGTTATCTTTTTGGGACATTGCATTACACTGGGGGCGCGACATCTGACTAGCGCTCGCAAAGAAGCTGTACAGAACTTTCCTATTCCTGTTAATGTTGCCGCTCTTAGGATATTTCTTAGACTGATTTTCTACTGCAGGCAGTGGATTCATGCTGTATCAATCCTCATGCAGCCTCTCTGTGACTGTATCACCATTGTGCTTTTTAAACTAACTCCTGAAGGTATAGACGGTTTTTATTTTTCTCTCAAAAACAGGATTGTGGCAGCTCCAGCGCTAGGAATCCCCAACTATTAACTACCATTCACCCTGTATCTCCATGAACAGCAGGGACACGCGGCAGGGGTATTGACTCAGTTACATGGTGACAATCAAAGGCCAGTGGCCTGTTTCAGTGGAAGACTAGATGCAGTGGCTAGGGGTGCCCCGTCCTGTGTACGGGCAGTATATGCTGTAGGACAATTGCTCCACAAATCATCAGATATCGTGCTTGATCATCTACTGACAGTATTTACACTTCATGATGTATATACCATACTGAACCAGGTGCAGTCGGCACATCTTTCAGCTGCACGTCATCTTTGATTGCAATGTGCACTTTTAATGCCTCCAAATGTTTCTTTGCAGAGATGTACCACACTTAATCCTGCCACATTGTTACCTCTCTCGGATCTAGGGGGGAGGTCAGGTATTGTACGGTATTGTACAAAGAAGATCCAAGAGAGGAGATTCCTTATGATTATGTTCAGCTTATGGCACAGGAAACAGCAGGCCTACCCACAGTGTTTGAAACTGAAAGATGTAATGTTGACTTTAAATCTTTTGTAGAACTCGCTACCAAGATGACTCAGGTACCTTCCACACCAGGTATGCCATCGTCTCCCTGAATGCAGTGATCAAAGCAGAACCAATACTCCCATATCAGTCGGCCCAGGAGGCTGAATTTAAGGCTCTGACCGAGGCCTGTAAGATAGCTGAAGGTAGAATTGTTAACATCTACACAGATTCTAGATAAGCATTCGGTATAGCTCATGATTTGGGTCCAATTTGGAAGTCTAGAGGATTCCTGATGGCAGCAGGACATCCCATTAAAAATGCTGACGCAGTCCAGCAGTTAATTGATGCATTACAATTACCAAAAGAAGTAGCTGTCATAAAAGTTAAAGCACATACCAGATGCACTGATCAGGTGAGTAAAGGAAATGAAATGGCCGATGCAGCAGCAAAAACAGCAGCCAGTAGACCACTCCAAGGGGTAACGATGCACCAGGTAAGCGCTCCCAAAAATCCCTTTGTGTCAGAGGATGCCTTAGCCCAGATGCAGGCGGCTCAGGTGCGCCAGGAGGAAGTAGAAAAGTGGGAAAAAGAAGGTGCATGTCTGAATGCAGCAACTGGGGTATGGGGAAGAGGGATGCGCCGATGCCTTCCAAGAGCGTTGTACCCTGCGGTCGCCCAGATGTTACATGGGCCAACCCACCAGTCCAAAACTGCTGTAATGAGCGTGATGCAGAAGCATTGGGCGGCACCAGGCTTTTCCACCTGTATAGAAGGTTTGATCCAGGGATGCATGGTATGTGCTACACATAATAAGAGAAGGGTAGTCAAGACACCACCCAAACATGCCCCTCAGCCCTTCTATTCTTTCCAGAGACTGCAGATTGATTATATTCAGTTGCCAAAATCAGGTTCATGGGAGTACGTGTTGGTGTGTTTTTGATTTATTCTCAGGTTGGCCGGAGGCTTTCCCGATTGCCAAGGCTACGGCTGCGGCAACCGCAAAGAAGCTGCTTGCGGAGGTGGTGTGCAGGTATGGAGTACCAAAGGTGATCGAAAGTGACAGAGGTACACATTTCACAGGTGAAATAATGAATGAAGTCTTGACAGCTCTGGGAATTCAACAAGCTTTTCATACCCCATATTACCACAAAGCGGTGTAAAAGTAAAAGGACTAAATAGGATATTGAAGTTAAAAATCTAAAAGGCCATGGCTGAAACAGGGAAATCTTGGCCTGAATGTTTACCATTAGCCCTATACTCAGTAAGGTACACTCCAAGTAGAAAAACTGGACTTTCTCCGTATAAGTACTATTTGGCAAAGTGCCTAGTTTAGGATGTTTCTTTTCCCAAGCACTGGAAATGAGTAACCATGTATTAAGTTCATATGTAAGGGATTTGTATAAAAGACTCAAGAAAGTATATGATAATGTTTTCAGTTCTCTTCCAGATCCGAACCAGGATCCTGGAGTCTGCAGTCTGCAGTCTGGAGACTGGGTAGTCATTAAAAGACACGTGAGAAAGAGTCTGGATCCGAGAATATAGCTCCACTGATATCCAGAAAAAGAAGGAGTCTGGGTCAGCTGCACACCGGTTATGCTGAGGATCCCAAAGTTTATATGGATCCCATAGGTGTTCCTAGGGGGGTCCCAGACGAATACAAAGCTCAGAATCAGATCCTGGCGGGTTTCCGTTCTCTCATCCCAACTGTGCAGATCAATTACAATGTAGATTGGATAAAATATATATACTACACTGAGCAAAGATTTATCAATATCAATTTTAGTCAAAATGCTTTCCAGGGTATAGTTGAGAAACTGGGCCCAAAACAAAAGACTGACTCTTCAAAATAGACTGGCCATTGACATGATTCTAGCTGAAAAAGATGAAGTCTGTGGGATGATAGGGGAAGAATTTTGTACTTATATTCCTCAGAATTCTGGAGTCAATGGTAAAACTATAGTGGCCCTTACAGAGATTAAAAATCTGGCTCAGGAAATAAAAGCCAATGCAGAAGTAGATACCTCTTTCTTCTTAAGATGGCTTGAAGGACTTAAAGAATTTCTCCAACAAGCCTGCTTAGTGGTAACAGGGCTTTTGGTGCTAGGATTGATAATTCTATGTTGTGTGATATCTATGTATAGGAAAGCTGTGACCAATGCAGCCGCCTCCTCAGGTACTTTCCTTCATCAGGAAGTTGTGTCGCTACTATATGAAGACACTGATAAGGGTGATATGGAGAAATATACTCCGCAGGATAAACCTGATAAAACCCCCTATAACAAAATACAAATGGGAATAAGAGATTTAGTTTAGGGATAGTGGGAGAACTCCATGTGCATGTTTGGTAGGGACTTGGTTGTTTGGGGGCGGTCCATAAGGGGCCAGTTTCTAAAATGACCAAGCGAAGAAATCCATTACCCCTGTCCCCACACATGGACAGTCTCGAAGGCCGCATATATTAAGGGAAAAACTTAGTGTTTAGGGGGGATTGTCAAGGTAAAATATAATTTTCTACTATACTTTTATATTCATAGTGTGTATATATGTCTTGTTATTTTGATATGTCAAGATAAACACGAAGTTTCCCTTAAATGATATTATTCAGATTGAAACTTATTTTAGGACAATGTTAGTATCTGCTGGTGTCTGTCTCCACCTTGTGTCCTATCACTGTATTACACTAACTATCTAATAACTTGAACTGGATCCACTGAAATGCCCCCCCACCTTTGGGGAATTGAGGAACCACATGATACACGAGAACAATAGAATCTTTCTTCAAGAAACGAAACTGAGGATGACAACACGATCAAGGAGGACTTAGAAGAAGATCTAAGGACCAATTAGGATGACCAGATGCTGAATATATACATATATGGACATCATTCAGCATATCTCTTTCTCCTCAATCCCGCCTTTACTCCACCCCAATATTCTGTGTATGTAATCTTATGTACGTGAATAAAAAGTTCAGTGCTTACTGGAGATGGCCGCCTAATAGCACCATTTTCTTTAGGGCACGTTCTGAAGTCTGAACCAGCGTATTGCCTGATTCATTCTCGGTCGACCCGTGCTCTTAGTCTAATTTGGAGTGACTGGAGGATGAGTGGTTTGTCGTTACGACCCCGACATAACCACCAGAGGGAGCCTCTGCTCAGAACTCATCTCAAACCCATTCACAATAGTACTGCAATCTCATAGATTCCAACTGCTCTGGTGTATTGCCTTTTTTGCCTGCACTCCTCAGCTACCGAAACATAACAGTATCACCGGCCCAAAATTTTAAATTGTATGGTACTCACAGAAGGGAAAAAATTTGTGAAAGAAAAAACGGTTGTCAGAGTTGTCAGAGATATTTTTCTGTTTGTTGCATTTTTTTTTTTTCCCTCTGTATCTCTGGGTGCTGGGGAGGATTTTTTCTCTCAATGGAGTTTGCACAGTTGTCTGGCCGTGTGGATCAGCTTGCCACTGAGGTTCAGAGTATTGCTGCATATCTTGCTAGGTTGCCTGTTGTGGAACCTAGGATTCCCATGCCAGATTTGTTTTTAGGGGATCGAGCTAAGTTTCAGAATTTCAAAAATAATTGTAAATTGTTTTTTGCCTTAAAATCTAAGTCCTCAGGGAACGCAGCGCAGCAGGTTCAAATTGTCATCTCTCTCCTGCGCGGCGATCCTCAGGATTGGGCTTTTTCCCTGACACCTGGGGATCCTGTTTTGAGTGATGTTGATGCATTTTTTCAGGCTTTGGGGTTATTGTACGATGAGCCTAATGTCACTGATCAAGCTGAAAAAGCCTTGTTGGCATTAAATCAGGGGCTTGATGACGCTGAGTTATACTGTCAGAGATTCCGTAGGTGGGCAGTCCTGACCAAGTGGAATGACGACGCTTTGGCGGCCCTTTTTCGGAAGGGTCTGTCAGATAATGTAAAGGATGTTATGGTGGGATTCCCTGTCCCCTCTGGTCTCAATGATTTTATGTCATTAGCGATTCAAATTGACAGACGTTTGCGTGAGCGGAGAAGTATGCGTGGAATAGTGTTGCCTTGTGAACCTGCTTCTGAATCCATGCAGTGTGATAGAGTGGTGTCTGGGGCACAGCGTCATGAGTTTCGAAGGCGCAATGGGTTATGTTTCTACTGTGGTGATGCCTCTCATGCTATTTCAGTCTGCCCTAAGCAGGGAAGACGTTTTGCACGCTCAGTTGTCTTGGGTAGTGTTCAGACTAAGTTTTTATTAACTGTCACTCTGATATGCTCTCTGTCCTCATTTTCTGCTCAGGCTTTCGTTGATTCTGGAGCAGCTATTAACCTGATGGATTATGATTTTGCTAAACGTTGTGGGTTTCCCTTGATACCCCTACAGAAGTCTATTCCCCTACTGGGGATCGATTCTACCCCTTTGGCTGAGAATAAACCTCAGTTCTCTACTCAGGTGATAATGAGGGTTGAACCTGATGATCAAGAGTGCTGCAAATTTTTGTTTCTGTATAATCTGCATGATATTATCGTACTGGGTTTCCCTTGGTTACAGTCTCATAATCCTGTTTTGGATTGGAAATCTGTGTCTGTAACCAGTTGGGGCTGCCAATGTGTTAATACCAACACTCCTGTTTTTTCTGCCTCCCCCCAGGCTCAGGATGTTCCTGACTTTATGATTGATTTTTCTGATGTATTTAGCGAAAGTAAATCTGCATCCTTGCCTCCCCATAGGAGCTATGACTGCACTATTGAATTAGTGCCTGGTAGTAAATTCCCTAAAGGTCGCCTTTTTAACTTGTCTGTACCTGAACATGACGCTATGCGGTTTTATATCAAGGAGTCATTGGAGAAGGGTCATATCAGACCATCCTCTTCACCCTTAGGTGCCGGTTTTTTCTTTGTGGCCAAAAAGGATGGTTCATTAAGGCCGTGTATTGATTATCGTCTTTTGAACAATATTACTGTAAAATATCAATACCCGTTACCCTTGATTTCTGACCTGTTTTCCAGGGTGAAAAACGCTACTTGGTTTACCAAGCTTGACCTCAGGGGGGCATATAACCTTATTCGCATTAAGCACGGGGATGAATAGAAGACGGCATTCAATACCCCGGAGGGGCATTTTGAGTACCTTGTGATGCCCTTTGGGATCACTAATGCTCCTTCTGTCTTCCAGTCCTTCATGAATGACATTTTCAGGGATTTTGTGGATAAATTTCTGATTGTTTATTTGGATGATATCTTGATTTTTTCCAATGACTGGGACTCTCATGTGAAACATGTTCGAACTGTATTCCAGATTTTCAGAGAGAATGCTCTGTATGTGAAGGGATCAAAGTGTCTTTTTGGCGTACAGAGGATCTCATTTCTGGGATTCATTTTGTCCCCATCTGTTATTGAAATGGACCTGGTCAAGGTTCAGGCCATCTGTGATTGGGTCCAACCTACTTCATTAAAGGCTCTTCAAAGATTTTTGGGTTTTGCCAATTTTTATCGTAAATTTATTGCTAATTTCTCGGTTATTGTTAAACCATTAACTGATTTGACCAAAAAGGGTTCTGATGTGGTGAATTGGCCTCCTGAGGCAGTCTCTGCATTTCAGGAACTTAAGCAGAGATTCACTTCTGCTCCTGTTCTACGGCAGCCTGATGTTTCTCTGCCATTTCAGGTGGAGGTTGATGCCTCTGAAATTGGGGCAGGTGCCGTTTTGTCCCAAAAAGATCCAGAGACCTCTAAAAGTAACCCTTGTGCCTTTTTCTCTCGAAAATTTTCTCCTACTGAACGTAATTATGACGTGGGTAATCGGGAGTTATTGGCCATGAAGTGGGCTTTTGAAGAGTGGAGACATTGGCTGGAGGGAGCCAAACATTAGGTGGTGGTCCTTACTGACCATAAGAATCTGGTTTATCTGGAATCTGCCAAGCGACTCAATCCTAGACAGGCCAGGTGGGCCTTGTTTTTCACACGTTTTAATTTTGTGGTTTCCTTTCTTCCTGGCACTAAGAATGTTAAGGCGGATGCCCTCTCGAGGAGCTTCCTTGCGGACTCTCCTGAGTTATCTGATCCTTCTGTTATTTTGAAAGAGGGTGTAGTTCTTTCCGCCATCTCACCTAATTTGAGACTTTCTCTGGAGGGGTGTCAGGAGGATAGGCCCGAGCGCTGCCCTGTTGGAAAATTGTTTGTCCCGGACCAATGGAAAAAGAGTGTGATGTCTGAGATTCATTGTTCCGCGTTGGCTGGGCATCCCGGAATTTTTGGTACCAGAGACTTGGTTAGTCGGTCCTTTTGGTGGCCTACCTTGTCTCGTGATGTCAGGGAATTTGTGCAGTCTTGCGGGACTTGCTCTCGCTCCAAGCCTTGCTCTCGCTCTAGTGGTTTGTTGATGCCATTGCCTGTGCCCAAGAGACCATGGACCCATATCTCTATGGATTTCATTTCCGACCTTCCTGTTTCTCAGAGAATGACCGCCATCTGGGTGATTTGTGATAGGTTTTCCAAGATGATACATCTTGTGCCATTACCTAAGTTGCCTTCCTCCTCTGAATTGGTGCCGTTGTTCCTTCAGCACGTGGTTCGTTTACACGGCATTCCTGAGAACATAGTGTCTGACAGAGGAGTCCAGTTTGTTTCCAGATTTTGGAGGACTTTTTGTTCTAAACTGGGTGTTCAATTGTCTTTCTCCTCGGCATTTCATCCTCAGACCAATGGTCAAACTGAGAGAACAAACCAGACATTGGAGACTTATCTAAGATGCTTTGTGTCTGCTGATCAGGATGACTGGGTCTCTTTTTTGCCTTTGGCTGAGTTTGCTCTTAATAATAGGGCTAGCTCTGCCACTTTGATGTCTCCGTTTTTCTGTAATTCTGGGTTTCATCCTCGATTTTCTTCAGGACAGACAGAGGCTTCTGTCTGTCCAGGTGTTGACTCTGTTGTGGAGCGTATGCAACAGATTTGGGACCAGGTAGTGGAGAGGTTGTCCCTCTCTCAGGAGAGGGCCCAGCGGTTTGCTAACCGGCATAGGACTGATGGTCCTCGGTTTAAAGTAGGGGACTTGGTCTGGTTGTCTTCAAAAAATATTCCTATGAGAGTAGCATCTCCTAAATTTAAGCCTAGGCTCATTGGACCTTATAAGATCATGGAGATTCTTAATCCTGTTTCTTTTCGTTTGCTTCTTCCAGGGACATTTAAGATCCATAACGTGTTCCACAAGTCCTTGTTGAAGAGGTTTGTTGAGCCAGTGGTTCCTGCTGCTGTGCCTCCTGACCCTGATTTGGTTGAGGGCAATCTGGAGTATGTGGTTGAGAAAATATTAGATTCTCGTTTTTCTAGACGGAAACTCCAGTATTTGGTTAAGTGGAGAGGTTATGGTCAGGAAGACAATTCTTGGGTGTTTGCTTCGGACATCCATGCTAGGAGACTCATCCGTGCGTACCATAGAACTCATCCTGACCGACCTGGTTGCTCAAATGAGGGTTCGGTGACCCCTCCTCAAGGGGGGGTGTGTCGACCCGCCACCACAATTGTGGGTTACCAGGGCAATGGGGTACTCAGAGCCGAGCCCGTAGAAGTCTATGGGGATTCTTGTCACAGGTAGCTGTGGCTCGGTCTGTGGCCCGGGCGGTCTGGCGTATGTTGGGGATATATTTACAGGGGATTGATTATGTACAGTTCGTGACGCCACCTGTAGTATTCTGGTAATTAGTACCAGCGCTGCTGTAGATCTCTGAGGGGATGGTGAGGCAGCTAGATGTCGGGTCCCCTACAGGTGGGACTGGTCCCTCAAAGTCTATGTGAGTAGTGAAGTCGAGTGCGGTTAAAGAACACAGTCTCACACGGTCAGCGTCTTTCCATACCTTTACTTGCAAGACGTTAAGGCAGGTCCCAGGGAGGCTGATCCACGGAGAGTGTATTTTGAGGCAGCAGCTGGACAAGTTAGGGGCCTCCTTTATCTCCAATATAACGAGTGCAACTAGCATGAAGCGTAGTTCTCTCTTCTCTCCAGCTTATCCGAAGCTGTACCTGCCCAGTCAGCTTAGTGTTAGGGGCCTTCCTGTGAAGGAGCTGAATACTCATGTAGTCCTGCAGAACTCCGAAGCCTTCACTCCCCCTGACCCCAGCTACGTGCTGACTATAAGGGGCTTGTCTGCCGCGACCTAGGGTCCGGTAGATTCCTGGTTGTCCTGTCTCTGTGCCTGAAACAACAGTGACTCTTCGGTCCCCAGTGACCGGTAGAAACGTGCTGGACTTCTGCAATCCGTTAAGCACAATCTTATAAATCCACTTGCCTTTCGCCTTGTCCACGCTTGTAACATAAGCACTCTTACTAGCCAAGGGTCGAGCAGTCACTTCTTTCCTTTTCCTTCCAATCAAGTTCGCCACAGATGCTCAGTTATCACAGGCAGGAGCACGTCACTGTACCTGATACTGTCCTCTAGACAGGAATGCTGAAGACTTTCTGGGTTACAACTTGTTCTTTCCTTCAATGTATGCTGAGGAGATGACACAGCTCTGACCAGACTAAGGTGTATTCCAACACCTATACCAGACTCCACTTTCCAAGCTGGTGAGATAGCAATCTAGACTCCTTCCTCCCTCCAGATACAGACTCTCTCACTGTAGTCTAGACGCAGACTCTCCACGTCCTTACTGCCCGAAGACAGGAACTAGACTGACTGACTAAAATCACTCCTACACATACCTTCTTGACCACTCCCTAGAGTATACTCCACTACCCTAAGGGTGTGTCTAGTGTGTGTAGAGTGAATGCATATTGAGCATTAAGCCGCTGTCTCGCCATACACTCTCCAGGGTACTACGTGTGCCTACCACCAGGGCTACACATTCCCCCATGGTAAACGACAGCACTCCCGGGCTGTGAAATACAAAAGACATTTTATTTATACAACAACAATAATAATAACATCTTCCCATCCGGGAGGTGAGATCACCTTGAACGTTACAAACTTTAATACAAAAATACAAATGGTATCAAATGTCATTCATTAAATAAATTTACAAATATACTTGTGAAGGACCCGCACCAAACCTTCAACGTGGGTCCTGGGTGGGCTGCAGGACGTCCAATTGCAGACCTCACTCAGTGCCACACCATACGGGTTTTGTTTTTCAGAGGTAGATATGGATGGTTTTTGTAAAACCAAGATAGGGCACCGGAGTGCAACTATATACAAGAATGTTCCGGGTTAGCATAGTCCTTAACCTCAAAAGTCCATTTATAGAGAAAGACATAATAAATCACATTATCAAAAGTGCAACTGTTTATCATATATCTCAATTATCAATTATCATCTATCATTTACCAATTACCCAGCCGGGCATTCTATAACTAGAAATATATATATTCATTATATATAACTTGTGCAAAACTCTTTCTCAAAAACATTTTAAACTTTCTGCTATAGTACTGATGGTAGACCCGATATGGATCTCACCAACTCTTTACTATTTATTCGTTTTCTGCAAATACTTTTTCCACTACATTTTCCACGCCGGGGGCTGGAACGATGCAATGAGCCCTTGATCCCAAGACCAGCAAATCATGTGCTGCGATCAGGGTCTGGGTCGCAACAGTTCTGGTGCGAACCTCCAGGGGCGCAACTGGTACAGTCTCTCCACATGACACCGATTGCGTCTCAATTACAGTCAATGATATGGACCGCGTTAGAGATTGCGATCTAGACTGGGTCGCATGTGGCGATGTAGAGGTGACTTCAATTCGCGATGCACTCTGGGTCGCTAGTTGCGATGGCTTTAAAGGGGGCGATGCTGGGGCACGGCCGGATGCTTCTTGAGCTGGAAACGGGGACGCTGCGGTAATGGTGACGGTACCGGCGTCTGGGACGGGATCGCGGACGATGGCGACGTTCAGGGCATACCACCCCTTCATTCCCCAATGCCGCGTATAGGTGACTATGTCGCCGTTTACTAAGTCCCTCCCGGGATGGCCTTGTGGCAGGTGAGATTCCACGTCACGCCTGCTGACGAAGACCGCTGGGTAGAGGCCCGGTTCACGAATAAAGCCCCAGCCCTTCCGGAGCTGGAACTCAGCCACACACCCCCGCCGCCGCGGTTCCCGTAAGGTACCTTTGTCGCGACGGACAGTCTCCTTGTCGGCAATCAGCTCAGCATACTGTCGCTGGCGGTTCTTCTGGATTTCCCGCTCTTCCTCCTGCTGGCGCCTCTTCTTCTCACGACTCCGCCATTCTTGCTCCCACTGGGCGGTGTAGGCGACGTCATCCAGGCGCGCCATTTCGTCCCAGTCCACATCTGGTAGTGACGGACAGGACCCCTCCGGTGTCCCTGCCGGGGACCGATAATCTGCTGCGGCCTCTTGGCCGGGCGGGCGTTCCGGGATTGGCTGTACCTCCTCAACCTCCTCCGCATCCACCGCTTCACCAGTGGGATCGGGAACGGTACTTTCGGGGGCAGCCTCCGGTTGCTCCTTCGCCTTGGGCAGCAGACTTTTCGGTTTTTGGAATCGTGGGGGTTCGTTGAGGGGAGGGGACGCCGTGTTGTCAATTGCCACTTCAGCAGGTTACAGCGGCGTCTCTCTATCTCCTCCAGGCCAGGTTGGAACATCTTTAGGCGTGCGTTCTCCTCCTGAAGCTCCAACAACGCCTGTTGCAGGTGCAGGATGGCATAAGTGTCCGATGCCGATGGCAGCTTGGCGGGGGCCCGGGGCCTGCCTTCCTCCGCTGCCCCACTCGGCTGGGGCACGTCCTGCCTCCATCATGTTCCAGAAGATTCTTTTTTCTTTCTGCGGAGACATCCGGTCACTTCCGTGGAGGTGGGGTTTGCGTCTCCTCTCCTCGCAGGGAAGGTGAAGAGGAGGCGGACCTCCTTTGCTGTAGGGCAGGACCGCATGTTATAGTAGCACTTTGAGAGGGCAGGCATTTTCTTCGCGCCACAGGGGGGTAGACGCCCACGAAGGTACGCCCACCTTCTTCTCCAGCGCCTGAGGGCGCGAATATGGCGACAAAAATGGCGATTTTGGCGCCAAAAGTGCAAACAGTCCTTTTCACAAAAACAAGTTCTTAGGCACGCAGGGCTCGCAATTTCGCGAGTTTGGTATCCTGTTCGTGACGCCAAGTTTTGTTGTGCGACCCGCCACCACAATTGTGGGTTACCAGGGCAATGGGGTACTCAGAGCCGAGCCCGTAGAAGTCTATGGGGATTCTTGTCACAGGTAGCTGTGGCTCGGTCTGTGGCCCGGGCGGTCTGGCGTATGTTGGGGATATATTTACAGGGGATTGATTATGTACAGTTCGTGACGCCACCTGTAGTATTCTGGTAATTAGTACCAGCGCTGCTGTAGATCTCTGAGGGGATGGTGAGGCAGCTAGATGTCGGGTCCCCTACAGGTGGGACTGGTCCCTCAAAGTCTATGTGAGTAGTGAAGTCGAGTGCGGTTAAAGAACACAGTCTCACACGGTCAGCGTCTTTCCATACCTTTACTTGCAAGACGTTAAGGCAGGTCCCAGGGAGGCTGATCCACGGAGAGTGTATTTTGAGGCAGCAGCTGGACAAGTTAGGGGCCTCCTTTATCTCCAATATAACGAGTGCAACTAGCATGAAGCGTAGTTCTCTCTTCTCTCCAGCTTATCCGAAGCTGTACCTGCCCAGTCAGCTTAGTGTTAGGGGCCTTCCTGTGAAGGAGCTGAATACTCATGTAGTCCTGCAGAACTCCGAAGCCTTCACTCCCCCTGACCCCAGCTACGTGCTGACTATAAGGGGCTTGTCTGCCGCGACCTAGGGTCCGGTAGATTCCTGGTTGTCCTGTCTCTGTGCCTGAAACAACAGTGACTCTTCGGTCCCCAGTGACCGGTAGAAACGTGCTGGACTTCTGCAATCCGTTAAGCACAATCTTATAAATCCACTTGCCTTTCGCCTTGTCCACGCTTGTAACATAAGCACTCTTACTAGCCAAGGGTCGAGCAGTCACTTCTTTCCTTTTCCTTCCAATCAAGTTCGCCACAGATGCTCAGTTATCACAGGCAGGAGCACGTCACTGTACCTGATACTGTCCTCTAGACAGGAATGCTGAAGACTTTCTGGGTTACAACTTGTTCTTTCCTTCAATGTATGCTGAGGAGATGACACAGCTCTGACCAGACTAAGGTGTATTCCAACACCTATACCAGACTCCACTTTCCAAGCTGGTGAGATAGCAATCTAGACTCCTTCCTCCCTCCAGATACAGACTCTCTCACTGTAGTCTAGACGCAGACTCTCCACGTCCTTACTGCCCGAAGACAGGAACTAGACTGACTGACTAAAATCACTCCTACACATACCTTCTTGACCACTCCCTAGAGTATACTCCACTACCCTAAGGGTGTGTCTAGTGTGTGTAGAGTGAATGCATATTGAGCATTAAGCCGCTGTCTCGCCATACACTCTCCAGGGTACTACGTGTGCCTACCACCAGGGCTACACAGGGGTACTGTTGTGAGTGGGCTTGGGATGAGTTCTGAGCAGAGGCTCCCTCTGGTGGTTACAAGCGGTGCTGGTCTGTCCAGTGAAGATTGTGAAGATTGTGAGGATTGGGAATCAGGTGTTACTGACTGGTCTTATATAAGGGAGTCACCTTCCCATCAGGGTTGCCGGTGATCAATTGTTCTGGTCTCTATCCTTGATTCCTGTTTCCCTTGTAGCCTGCTGTGTCGTGTCTGCATCTCCTGCTAACAGATAAGACATTTTCTTCTTTTTGTTTTTGTGCTTGATTTTTGCATTTTGTCCTGCACTTCTGTGGGGGCCTTCAGGGTCCCCTCCGGGGGCTTTTGCCCTCTCAGTTTAGTTCAGCCACTGATGTTTGTACTTTTGCTTTTTCCAGTTTTTTCAGTGGCTGCTGTTTTGATTTTGTTACACCAGAGAACTAATTTAGGTGGTAGAGGTCGTGTGATCTCAGGTGTTTTTGAAATTAGTAGAGTTGGTGCTTTTCAGGGTTTTCTGGGATTGCAGTAAGTACCCTTCCTATCCTTTTCTATTTAGTTAGTTTGGGCCCCAACGTTTGCTCATACTATTTTCTGTCTGTGTCAGTATTTCTTCTTGTCTAACCGCCATTACATGTTTGGGGGCTTTCTATTATCTTTGGGGTTCTGCTCCGGGGCAGATAGCTTTCCTATATCTATCTTTAGGTGTAGTTAGTTTCTCAGGCTGTGACGAGGCGTCTAGGACCAACGTAGGAACGCTCCACGGCTGCCTCTAGTTGTTGTGGTTAGTCAGGGTACTGCAATCTCATAGATTCCAACTGCTCTGGTGTATTGCCTTTTTTGCCTGCACTCCTCAGCTACCGAAACATAACAGTTACCCTTGGAAAAATAAAAATTGGGGTGAAAAGATCATTTTTGTGGAAAAAATATGATTTTTAAATTTTACGGCTCTACGTTATAAACTTGTGTGAAGCACTTGGGGTTCAAATTGCTCATCAAAAATCTAGATAAGTTCCTTAGGGGTCTAGTTTCCCAAATGGGGTCATTGTGGGGGTTTCCACTGTTTAGGCATATCAGGGGCTCTCCAAATGCAACATGGCATCCAAACTCAATTCCAGCCAATTTTGGTTGGAAAAAGTCAAATGGTGCTCCTTCCATTCCGAGCTCTGCCGTGCGCCCAAACAGTGGTCCCCCCCCACATATGGGGTATCAGCGTACTCAGGACAAATTGTACAACAACTTATGTGGTCCAATTTCTCCTGTTACCCTTGGGAAAATAAAAAAATTAGTGACTAAAAGATAATTTTTGTGGGAAAAAAATTGGATTTTTTATTTTCATGCCCGGGCATTATAAACTTGTGTGAAGCACTTGGGGGTTCAAAGTTCTCACCAAAGATCTAGATAAGTTCCTTAGGGGGTCTTGTTTCCAAAATGGGGTCACTTGTGGGGGGTTTCCACTGTTTAGGCTCATTGGGGCACTGCAAACGGAACATGACCCCCATTAACGTCTGAATTCCAAAACGTTACTACTTCCTTTCCAAGCCCTGCTGTGCGCCCAAACAGTTTCCCCCACCCCACATATGGGGTATCAGCGTACTCAGGACAAATTGGACAACAACTTTTGGGGTCCAATTTCCTTGGGAAAATTCAAAAATTTGGGACTAAAAAATCATTTTTGTGGAAAATTGATTTTTTTTTTCACACCCAGGCTTTATAAACTTTTGTGAAACACTTGAGGGATCCAAGTGCTCACAACAGATCTAGATAAGTACCTTAGGGGGTCTAGTTTCCAAAATGGTGTCACTTGTGGGGGGTTTCCACTGTTTAGGCGCATCAGGGGCTCTCCAAACGCGACATGGCATCCAATCTAAATTCCAGCCAATTTTAGTTTGAAAAAGTCAAACGTCGCTCCTTCCCTTACGAGCTCTGCCGTGTGCCCAAACAGTGGTTTTCCCCCACATATGGGGTATTGGCGTACTCAGGAGAAATTGCATAACAACCTTATCTGTCCATTTTCTCCTTTTACCCTTGTGAAAATAAAAAAAAAGTTTGTAAAAGATCATTTTTGTGGCTAAAAAGTAAAATATTCATTTTTTCCTTCCACGTTGCTTTAGTTACTGTGAAGCACCTGAAGGGTTAATAAACTTCTTGAATATGGTTTTGAGTACCTTGAGGGGTGCAGTTTTTAGAATGGTGTCACTTTTGGGTATTTTCTGCCATATAGACCCCTCAAAGTGACTTCAAATGTGAGGTGGTCCCTAAAAAAAATGGCTTTGTAAATTTTGTTGTAAAAATGAGAAATCGCTGGTCAACTTTTAACCCTTATAACTTCCTAACAAAAAAAAATTTTGGTTCCAAAATTGTGCTGATGTAAAGTAGACATGTGGGAAATGTTATTTCTTAACTATTTTGTGTTACATATTTCTCTGTTTTAAGGGAATAAAAATTCAAAGTTTGAAAATTGCAAAATTTTAAAAATTTTCGCCATATTTGCGTTTTTTTCAAAAATAAACGCAAGTTATATCGAAGAAATTTTACCACTAACATGAAGTACAATATGTCACGAGAAAACAATCTCAGAATCGCGAAGATCCGTTGAAGCGTTCCAGAGTTATAACCTCATAAAGAGACAGTGGTCAGAATTGTAAAAATTGGCCCGGTCATTAACGTGCAAACCACCCTTGGGGGTGAAGGGGTTAAAGGCCCCTGGTCACACTAGCGCTAAAACCTTATACTAAAAAAGAATACAACACACCTGCGTAGATAAACGTTAAATATATAATATATATTATATTCATATATTTTTATTTTTTTTTCGTAAATAAATAAAATTTAAATAAAAATACAATAACATAATAAAAATAAAAATTATAAACAAAATATTTACAAAATACAAAATAATTAAAAAAAAAAAAATTACTGTGGGCCCCGCATTCCAGCCACAAGCCTCTCCAGCATCACCCCGTGGTGATGCAGAGCTCCCATGGCAGTTTGCATCGCTACCACCGCGCTGTTCATTGCCGCCATCAGCCGGCGGTGTGACAGTAACAGGTCCTGGGCAGTTGGGATTTCTGTGGAGGTAAAGGTAACAGTTAATAGTGAATTCTGTTGCAACATCAACATGTATATGTTATGTTTATTAACACTTACGGTTTTCGTCAGATGACCCGCTGACCGCCCACCCAGAACCAGTTGCTCCGCCGGCTAGGGAAACACAGAAAAAAAAAATTATATCACAACAGCCATTACACATAAGACCTAACAAAGTTCTCAAACTTGTCTGAAGCTTATATAATGTGCGTAAATTACCTGATGGGGAGCCTGCATCCGTGTCACGGGTGACACTGGAGAGAATCCATTTCCAATAGAAGGGCTGGATGACCCCAACTGTGGAGGGGGGGTTGCTGCCGGGGAAGGGGTAGACAGTTACGGAGATGATGGAGGTGGAGGGGTAGGTGATGGAGGTGGAGGGGTAGGTGATGGAGGTGGAGGGGTAGCTGGGGACGGTGGAGCCGCAGCAGCTGGTGAAGGTGGTGCTGTAAATAAAATATACAATTCAGTCAAATACTCCTTCTACTAACCCCGTTACTGCCAGTACTTCCATCTATGCCTGTAAACCCCCTCACGACTGGTACTCCCATCACTGCCTGCCCAATCACTGCTGGTACTCCCATCACTACTGGTCTTCCCGTTACTGCCAGTACTTCCATCTATGCCTGTAAACCCCCTCACGACTGGTACTCCCATCACTGCCTGCCCTATCACTGCTGGTACTCCCATCACTACTGGTCTTCCCATTACTGCCAGTACTTCCATCTATGCCTGTAAACCCCCTCACGACTGGTACTCCCATCACTGCCTGCCCAATCACTGCTGGTACTCCCATCACTACTGGTCTTCCCGTTACTGCCAGTACTTCCATCTATGCCTGTAAACCCCCTCACGACTGGTACTCCCATCACTGCCTGCCCCATCACTGCTGGTACTCCCATCACTACTGGTCCTCCCGTTACTGCCAGTACTTCCATCTATGCCTTTAAACCACTCACGACTGGTACTCCCATCACTGCCTGCCCTATCACTGCTGGTACTCCCATCACTACTGGTCCTCCCGTTACTGCCAATACTTCCATCTATGCCTAAACCCCCTCACGACTGGTACTCCCATCACTGCCTGCCCCATCACTGCCAGTACTCCCATCACTGTGGGTGCATTGATATAGGTAGATAACCCACAAAACATAACCTCTCCAGATACCCTCATCAATACTCACTCAGAGGCCTGCATAGCTGGGCCCGGATGCTGGCGACCCTCTCGTGGGAGCGGTAGTGAAGGTCCGCCAGCTTCTTGCGGATCTGGGTGGTGGTCCGCCGCACATTAAAGCGCCTCTCCAGGCCCCGCCGGATTTTCTGCAGGCATACCTTTTTGTGGCGCATAGGATGCACCACAGGTAGCCTGCAGTAGTAATCCCACTTGTCCGTTTTTTTTATTAAAAAATGGACCTCCTCATCCGTCCACTTAGCCCCGCACTGTCTCGCCGCCATTACAAACAACACAGCATTGGGCGACGCCAGCGCCATGACGTCACAGCGTGCGCACGTTACGTGCGGCCGCACTCGCGACGCAAAACGGTATTGCGATCGCAAAGTGACCGCAGCAACCATGAGCCCAGCCAAGCACAGAAATGAGATGCTGTTGCGATCGCAAGATGATGGTTCCAAGCTAGGCGATCGCAATGGCGTCTCATATCTGTGCATAGCTGGGGCTCCATGTGAGAATCATCACCTTGCGATTACAGTGGCGTCGCATATCTGTGAATAGCTGGGGCACCATGTGAGAATCGTCACCTTGCGATCACAGTGGTGTCGTATATCTGTGAATAGCTGGGATTCCCTGGTGAATGTTGACCTTTACCTCCCAAAATTTTTTTTATATATTTATAACAATTTTTTAATCTTTCATATATGACTAAAAATATATATTATATATTTAAACTTTATATATGCAGCTGTGGTGTATTATGTGTTATTTTTAATTATAAGGTTTGAACGCTAGTGAGACCATGGGCCTTTAACCCCTTCACCCCCAAGGGTGGTTTGCACGTTAATGACCGGGCCAATTTTTACAATTCTGACCACTGTCTCTTTATGAGGTTATAACTCCGGAACGCTTCAACGGATCTTCGCGATTCTGAGATTGTTTTCTCGTGACATATTGTACTTCATGTTAGTGGTAAAATTTCTTCCATATAACTTGCGTTTATTTTTGAAAAATACGCAAATATGGCGAAAATTTTGAAAATTTAGCAATTTTCAAACTTTGAATTTTTATTCCCTTAAAACAGAGAAATATGTAACACAAAATAGTTAAGAAATAACATTTCCCACATGTCTACTTTACATCAGCACAATTTTGGAATCAAAATTTTTTTTTGTTAGGAAGTTATAAGGGTTAAAAGTTGACCAGCGATTTCTCATTTTTACAACAAAATTTACAAAGCCATTTTTTTTAGGGACCACCTCACATTTGAAGTCACTTTGAGGGTCTACATGACAGAAAATACCCAAAAGTGACACCATTCTAAAAACTGCACCCCTCAAGGTACTCAAAACCACATTCAAGAAGTTTATTAACCCTTCAGGTGCTTCACAGGAACTAAAGCAACGTGGAAGGAAAAAATGAATATTTAACTTTTTAGCCACAAAAATGATCTTTTACAAACTTTTTTTTTATTTTCACAAGGGTAAAAGGAGAAAATGGACAGATAAGGTTGTTATGCAATTTCTCCTGAGTACGCCAATACCCCATATGTGGGGGAAAACCACTGTTTGGGCACACGGCAGAGCTCGTAAGGGAAGGAGCGCCGTTTGACTTTTTCAAACTAAAATTGGCTGGAGTTGAGATTGGACGCCATGTCGCGCTTGGAGAACCTCTGATGCGCCTAAACAGTGGAAACCCCCCACAAGTGACACCATTTTGGAAACTAGACCCCCTAAGGTACTTATCTAGATCTGTTGTGAGCACTTTGAACCCCCAAGTGTTTCACAAAAGTTTATAATGCCTGGGTGTGAAAAAAAAAAAAAAATTCCACAAAAATGATTTTTTAGTCCTAAATTTTTGAATTTTCCCAAGGAAATTGGACCCAAAAGTTGTTGTCCAATTTGTCCTGAGTACGCTGATACCCCATATGTGGGGGTGGAAAACTGTTTGGGCGCACGGCAGGGCTTGGAAAGGAAGTAGTAACGTTTTGGAATGCAGACGTTGATGGGGGTCATGTTCCGTTTGCAGTGCCCCAGATGAGCCTAAACAGTGGAAATCCCCCACAAGTGACCCCATTTTGGAAACTAGACCCCCTAAGGAACTTATCTAGATCTTTGGTGAGCACTTTGAACCCCCAAGTGCTTCACACAAGTTTATAATGCCCGGGCATGAAAATAAAAAATCCTATTTTTTTCCCACAAAAATTATCTTTTAGTCACTAATTTTTTATTTTCCCAAGGGTATCAGGAGAAATTGGACCACATAAGTTGTTGTCCAATTTGTCCTGAGTACGCTGATGCCCCATATGTGGGGGGGAACCACTGTTTGGGCGCACGGCAGAGCTCGGAAGGGAAGGAGCACCATTTGACTTTTTCCAACCAAAATTGGCTGGAATTGAGATTGGATGCCATGTTGCATTTGGAGAGCCCCTGATGTGCCTAAACAGTGGAAACCCCCCACAAATGACCCATTTGGGAAACTAGACCCCCTAAGGAACTTATCTAGATCTTTGGTGAGCAATTTGAACCCTCAAGTGCTTCACACAAGTTTATAACGTAGAGCCGTAAAATTTAAAAATCATATTTTTTCCACAAAAATGATCTTTTCACCCGAATTTTTATTTTTCCAAGGGTAACAAGACTCCAAAAGTTATTGTGCAATTTGTCCTGAGTACACTGATACCCCATATGTGGGGGTATACCACTGTTTGGGTGCATGGCAGAGTTTGGAAGGGAAGGAGCGCCGTCTCACTTTTTCAACGCAGAATTGGCTGGACGCCATGTCGTGTTTGGAGAGCTCCTGATCTGCCTAAACAGTGGAAACCCCCCACAAATGACACCATTTTGGAAACTAGACCCCTCAAGGAACTTATCTAGATGTGTGGTGAGAACTTTGAACCCCAGGTGTTTCACTAAAGTTTATAACGTACAGCCTTAAAATAAAAAATCCTTTTTTTTTTTTACAAAAATGATTTTTTCGCCCCCAATATTTTATTTTCACAAGGGTAACAGAAGAAATTGGAACCCAAAAGTTGTTGTCCAATTTGTCCTGAGTATGCTGATACCCAATATGTAGGAGAAAACTACTGTATGGGTGCACGTCAGGGCTCGGAAGGGAAGTAGTGACGTTTTGGATTGCAGACTTTGATGGAATGGTCTGGGGGCGTCATGTCGCATTTGGAGAGCCCCTGATACTCCTAAACAGTGGAAACCCCCCACAAGTGACCCCATTTTGGAAAATAGACTCCACAAGGAACTTATCTAGATGTGTGGTGAGCACTTTGAACCCCGAAGTGCTTCACAGAAGTTTATAACGCACAGCCATAAAAATAAAAAATCCTTTTTTTTTTACAAAAATGATTTTTTTCGCCCCCAATATTTTATTTTCACAAGGGTAACAGGAGAAATTGGACCCCAAAAGTTGTTGTCCAATTTGTCCTGAGTACGCTGATACCCAATATGTGGGAGAAAACTACTGTATGGGCGCATGTCAGGGCTCGGAAAGGGAAGTAGTGACGTTTTGGATTGCAGACTTTGATGGAATGGTCTGGGGGCGTCATGTCGCATTTGGAGAGCCCCTGATGCGCCTAAACAGTGGAAACCCCCCACAAGTGACCCCATTTTGGAAAATAGACCTCACAAGGAACTTACCTAGATGTGTGGTGAGCACTTTGAACCCCGAAGTGCTTCACAGAAGTTTATAACGCACAGCCGTAAAAATAAAAAATCCTTTTTTTTTTACAAAAATGATTTTTTCGCCCCCAATATTTTATTTTCACAAGGGCAACAGGAGAAATTGGAACCCCAAAAGTTGTTGTCCAATTTGTCCTGAGTACGCTGATACCCAATATGTGGGAGAAAACTACTGTATGGGCGCATGTCAGGGCTCGGAAAGGGAAGTAGTGACGTTTTGGATTGCAGACTTTGATGGAATGGTCTGGGGGCGTCATGTCGCATTTGGAGAGCCCCTGATGCGCCTAAACAGTGGAAATCCCCAACAAGTGACCCCATTTTGGAAAATAAACCCCACAAGGAACTTATTTAGATGTGTGGTGAGCGCTATGAAGCCCCAAGTGCTTCACAGAAGTTTATAATGTACAGCCGTAAAAACAAAAAAATCTTATTTTTTTTACAAAAATAATATTTTCGCCCCCAGTTTTTTATTTTCCCAAGGGTAACAGAAGAAATAGGACAAATTTCACAATAACTCTTGGGGTCCAGAGTACGCTGATACCCCATATGTGGTTATAAACTACTGTTTGGACGCATGGCAGAGCTCAGAAGTGAAGGAACACCGTTTGACTTTTCAACGCAGAATTGGCTGGAATGGAGATCAGACGCCATGTCACATTTGGAGAGCCCCTGATGTGCCTAAACAGCGGAAACCCCCCAATTCTAACTCCAACCCTAACCCCAACACACCCCTAACCCTAGTCCCAACCCTAATCCCAACCCTAACCCTAATCCTAACTCTAACCCTAATCCTAACTTTAGCGCCAACCCTAACCCTAACTTTAGCCAAAACCCTAACCCTAACCCTAATGGGAAAATGGAAATAAATACATTTTTTTTATTTTATTATTTTTCCCTAACTAAGGGGGTGATAAAGGGGGGTTTGATTTACTATTTATAGCGGTTTTTATGATTGGCAGCTGTCACGCTAAAAGACGCTTTTTATTGCAAAAAGTAGTTTTTTGCATCGCCACATTTTGAGAGCTATAATTTTTGCATATTTTGGCCCACAATGTCATGTGAGGTCTTAATTTTTGCGGGACGAGGTGACGCTTTTATTGGTACCATTTTTGAGCACGTGACATTTTTTGATCGCTTTTTATTTCGATTTTTGGGAGGTTAGAATGAACAAAAATCAGCAATTCATGAATTTCTTTTGGGTGAGGCGTTTTTATTGTTCCGCGTGTGGTAAAATCGATAAAGCAGTTTTATTCTTCGGGTCAGTACGATTATGGCGATACCTCATTTATATAATTTTTTTATGTTTTGGCGCTTTTATAGAATAAAAACAATTTTATATAAAAAATAATTATTTTTGCATCGCTTTATTCTGCGAGCTATAACTTTTTTATTTTTTTGCTGATGATGCTGTGTGATGGCTCGTTTTTTGGGACAAGATGACATTTTCTGCGGTACCATGTTTATTTATATCCGTCTTTTTGATCGCGTGTTATTCCACTTTTTGTTCAGCGGTATGATGATAAAGCACTGATTTTTTGCTTCGTTTTTATTTTTTATTTTTTAAGGGGTTCACAAAAGGGTTAACTAGTGGGACAGTTTTATAGGGGGGGTCGTTACGGACGCGGCGATACCATATATGTGTACTTTTATTGTTTTATTTTTTTATTTACTATAAGTAATGAATTTATTGGGGAATATTTTTTTTTTTTTTTTTTTTTTTGGATTTTTTTTTACACATGTTTATTTTTACTTTTTTTTACTTTTTTACTTTGTCCCAGGGTGGGACATCACTGTATTTCATCAGATCGCTGGTGTGACAGTGTGCACAGCACTCTGTCACACCAGCGATGTGACAGGCAGTGCAGGACGCTTCCTCATGCCTGCTCTCGGCAGGCACTGAGGAAGCCGCCTCCCTCCAGGACCCCAGCGCCATCTTGGATCCGGGTCCTGGGAGGGAGGAAGCCCTCAGAGCAGCGCGATCACATCGCGCTGCTCTGAGGGTCTCAGGGGGGCGCGCAGGGAGCCCCCACCCTGCGCGATCCTCCCCTGTGCCCCCAGTACACCGCGATCATGTTTGATCGCGGTGTGCAAGGGGTTAATGTGCCGGGAGCGGTCCGTGACCACTCCTGACACACAGTCACGGGTGTCAGCTGTGATAATCAGCTGACACCCGGCGGCGATTAGCTGCGCTACCTCCGGGAGCGCAGCTAATCGCCTATGACGTACTATCCCATCCATGGTCAGAATGGCACGGGTTTTATGGACGGGATAGTACGTCTAATGTCAGAGAGGGGTTAAAATAATTGTACATTTTTGAAATTTTTTTCTTTTTATTTTTTTAACAATGAACTCCTATGAGTGATGGTACTCCCATGACCCCGTGTGTGACAAGTAGATACAATGTAAAAAAATATATAGACAACAAAAAACATTAGAAAAGATTTAAAAAACTACAGCAGCTGGTAACATGTCTCGTTGCCATCCCCATTACTCCCTCCCCACATCTCACCCATCATTATCCCTTCTCCCATATTGGTAAAATAATTGAAAAAAAACACGAATGCATTTTTAAAATAAAAATTTTTATTATAAAAAGATTGTTAAAAAAAGGCAAAAGTAAAACATTATCAAAATCAAACTATATCTGATGCTGCCAACTCACTGCACCAGGCCCATTAAAGTAATGGCAGTACTTGTCTCGGCCGGCCTTCGCATCGTCCTTGCTCCTGCCTTGATTGACAGGTTGAAGGCCTGCAATAGCGGGATCATTGTTACGCCATTCTCCAAACACCACGTCACCATTGCTGTCCGAGTCCATGAAGCCTGGCGGACTGTAAGTACCAGCATCGCGTTTGCGTAGAAAATTGTGCAGCACACAACAGGCCAACACCACAGAGTCTATGGATTCCAGCTTCATGTTGATTGGAGTGTGGAAAACCCTGAAGCGGTTGGCCATTATGCCGAAGGCATTCTCAACAACGCGCCGTGCCCTAGACAGTCTGTAATTAAAAATACGCCTTTCCCCTGTCAAAGTCTTTTGTGGGTACGGTTTCACAAGATGCTCATGAAGGGGAAGGTTTCATCGCCCACAAACACAAAGCTAAGGTTGGCGGTGGTGTCCATGTTGGTTGGCAAGTTAAGTTTATTATTAATCAACCGTTCTCCAAAAGTAGTGTGCTCCAAAATGCCACCTTCAGAAACCCTTCCATTAATGCCAACATCAACGTTAATAAACTCATAATTGGCATTAACAAGGGCCATGAGGATCGTGCTGAAGTAGCCCTTGTAATTATGAAAATAGGATCCGCTTTTGGCTGGTTGCATGATCCGCACATGTTTGCCATCCAAGGCACCACCACAGTTTGGGAACTGCCAAATCCTTTCAAAATCAGAGGCATAATTTGCCATTCCGCCACTGATTTTGGAAAAGGCATGTAGCTCCGTAAACTGCGGACGATGGCGTTGCATGTCTCCGGAATTAGTTCTCCAAGCAGCGATCGAGAAACTGCAGCAGAAAATTGCAAATCCTTCATTGAACGTCCGGTTGCCAGAAATCGCAGCGTTACTGCCAAACGTTCCTCTGCTGAAACAGCTGCACGCATCCGGGTATCCTGCCGTTCAATGAGTGGCCTCACAGCTTCCAGTAGGAGCTTGAATGAATCCTCCGACATCCGTAGATAATTCCGGAAATCCTGCGGATTCTTCTCCTGCAACTCCCTCACTAGATGCATGTGGGTGAATTTGGACCTCTGCTCCAGCCATTCTCTGGTCCACATGCGACGCTTTCGCTTGGAGCGCTTCTCTTCCACCCGCGCCTCTTCTTGTCGATCTGCCTCCATTGATAGTGCAACTGCCACAATCACACGCTCCGCGGTGGACAGGTTCATTATGTGCTACCTGTACGGTAAAGAAGAGAAAAGTTAATTACTAATTAATTAATATTAATAAAGTGTTTAAACAAAATAAAATAAAGAATAAAATAAAAAATATATATAAAAAAAAAATGTTTGTTAACTTTTCAGTTAACATTTAAAATACAGTTTACAAATGTCTAAAATGGTGGGGGGTGTAAAATAAATAAAGCAAACGAAAAAAAAAAAATAAGGTCAAAAAACGTATCAAACAACATCACAAACAATATGTACCTTGAATCCAAATATCCTGAAGATCCAAATCCAAATGGGAAAGATGAAGCGCTCTAGCGACAGGATCGCAAAACCCACCACTGCGCCACAAACAGGATCGCAAAACTCCGACACACGATACTATCCTCGCAACAACGCACAAAGCACCGTTGGAGTCACCCACAAAGCGCTCTGGAAACAATGGATGGGGGCGCAGTTATTATAGCTGAGGTGATGTTGTGGTCACCAATCGGAGCTGAAGGGCGTTAACTAAAGAAAACCCAGTCCTGCCTGCGCCGCTGACTAATGCGTCGTCAACGAGGTCGCACATCGTTCACAAAAGGTGCCAAACACAGCGATTCAGGCTCACCAGCGGGACGATAACGATCAAAAAATGGTCCAGAACTCTAGTGAACGATCAGCGACATCACAGCAGGGGCCACATCGTTGCTACATGCCACACACAATGACGTCGCTAACGAGATCGCTAAATAGTGACGTTTTAGTGATGTCGTTAACGATCTCGTTAGCGATCTCGTTTAGTGTGGCATACCCTTAAGTGTACATGTGACATCTCTAGTTGAAGTCCTTCATCTTCGCTTTTCATCTTCATCCAGCACAGACCGCCATCACTTCTTCCAGCCAGGACTCGTCTTTGCAGGAAATAATACCGTTATCTAGAGCACCGCTTGCAGAGCACATTACTTATTTTTTTGCCAAATTCTACACTACACCAGATGAAGAAAAACAGGCGACATAGTGTTGCTCTGCATGGTAACAGGACCCCACATTGAAAACAGTATCAAAATAAAGTACATCACTGCAGTAAAAATATCCCTTAATTGTCTCCTACAGTAATAATATCCCTATCTAGGCCCCTTTGTGTCTCATTCCTGGCTCCAGCCATATCTTTTCCCATCCTGGCTTCAAATGTTCTCCCATGCTGCCTTCTTGTGTCTCCATGTGAGGTGACATCCTGTCCCATATGATCTCCCATCCCACCTCATATGATCTCCCCATCCTGTCCCATGTATCCCGTGATCCTGCCCCATCTGTCCCATGATCCTGCCCTATATGTCCCATGATCCTGCCTCATGTGTCTCCATCGTATCCATCCTGCCCAATGATCCTGCCCCATGTGTCTCAATACTGCCCCTTGATCCTGCACCATGCGTCTCCATCCTGCCCCATGATTCTGCAACATGTGTCTCCATCCTGCTCCATGATCCTGCACCATGTGTCTCCATCCTGACCCATGGTCCTGCATCATGTGTCTCCATCCTGCCCCATGATCCTACACCATGTGTCTCCATCCTGCCCCATGATTCTGCATCATGTGTCTCCATCCTGCCCCATGATCCTGGACCATGTGTCTCCATTCTACCTCATGATCCTGCACCACGTGTCTTCATCTTGTCCCATGTTCCTGCCCCACCTGTATCCATCCTGCCCCATGTTCCTGCCCCATCTGTCTCTATCCTGCCTCATGATCCTGCACCATGTTTCCATCCTGCCCCACCTGTCTCCATCTTGCCCCATGATCCTGCACCATGTGTCTCCATACTACCCCATGATCCTGCACCACGTGTCTCCATCAGTGGCGTAACTACAAAGTTATGGGCCCCGTTGTGAACTTTCAAATGGGGCCCCCTCATGCCAAAATATTTTCCACCCAAATTCACATTTCCCTATTCATTTCGCCCACTATAGCTTTGTTGCAATGTTGTATAGTCTGACCTCAGTGGCGTAACTATCCGGTGCCCTATCCTGGTGTATATTTGTCCCCCGTACTGCCGATGTTTTGTAATGTATAAAAGAAAATAAACCATTATACTCATCAGGGGCTTACATAGAAGTCATGGGGATCCATATAAGAAGTATAATGCACACTGTGGTGTAGTGACACCTGATGCAGCTAGGGGGCACTGTGTATGCTCCTCGAGGTATGCATGGAAGCATGGTTTATGTGTATCAAAAGGACCTGTGATGAGGTCATGATCAGGTGACCTAACCATGTGATCCTGACCTCACTTATGGGTGGGGTTACACCTATGTAATGGAGGTTGTTTTGCACCTGAGAGAGAGTGTGTGGGAGTCTGCCAGTGTGGACAGGCTTCCATGTGTCCAAGGCAGGACATTACAGAGAGGTCTCTGTGACTGAAGAGCGAGGCTCCAGGCAGGAGCTGAAGCATTGAAGAGCTGTTTTATATGTTACCATATGGTTTATGATGTAATAAACCAAAGGACTTTTTGCATAAGATCGAGTCTCCTGATTTACCTCTGAAGCAGCCGAGTGAGTGAAACCTTACAATTGGTGGATGGAATGCTGGCAGCGACCCAAGGAGCACATGTTCCAGGACTGGGAATCAGGAGCCAGTGGAGGAACGGACGGTCTGTGAAAACCGTGAGTGTGACCAGTGGTCACGAATAAACTGTGCATTGATGTTTATGTGGTGCCTCTGAAGATATGAGGTATCTGAAGAAACTGTTAAGCAGTGGTGACAGACAGGAGTCTGTGTTATGTGACCGGGGTCATTGAGAAGTAAGCAAAAAGCATGCTGAGATGATACCTCAGAGGAGGTGTCCGGAAACCTGCGTGGCCAACAGGTAACAGACAGGAGTCTGTGGTGTACTGATGGGTCAGTGAGACTGTTTTTTCCTTTGTGGGATATCTCTGCGAGAAGAGGTGTCCGGAAAATCTCTCTGGCTGAGAGTGGTGACAGACAGCAGTCTGTGTTGTGCTGACGGGTCAGTGAGAAACTGTTTTTTTTCTGGGACATGTGTGAGGTGTTTGCTGTGGCTCGTGGAGTCATGAAGGTGACAAGCGGCTGGCTGTGACTCGTGGGGTCACGAAGGTGACAAGCGGCAAGACAGCGCAGCGTGCAGAGACTTGTGGTGGCAGGAGCTACAGTGACTTGCAGCAAGAGGTTCTGCAGCAGCCGGAGCTGCAGTGGCAGCCACAGCAGCTTGGGAGTAGCATCTGGAGGTGCTGGTTGTTGGTGGCTGCAACGGAAGCGGTAGCAGTACCACCAGGAGCTGGTGTGGTAAAGAGGACAGTGTGAACCGAGGCACATGGACTCTTAAAGGGCCGGTACACGCCCTGGGTGGAAGACACTGTCTGAGGGTACTGTGTGGACTGGGGCCTGTGGGAGCCGTGGTGTGTACCCCAGTGATGGGTGGTGTCCCAAAAGGGGGGCGGCAACCCAAAACAGGGATGGTTACCCAAAAGGGGGGCGGAGTCCCAAAAGGGGGCGGTAACCCAAATTGGGATTGTGGCCCGAAAGGGGGTGGAGTCTCAAAAGGGGGTGGTAGCCCAAATCAGTAAAGTGGCCCGAAAGGGGGCGGAGTCCCAAAAGGGGGTGGCACCGGTTCCCTCAGTGGACATATCTGAGGAACAGCGGTGTGGGTGTTATACGTATTCCGCATGTGGCATAGACTTCCCGTTTGATAACAGCCCACAGGTATGTACGGTAATGTTACATAGGGAAGGAGTCTCTGGACAGTTGGACTCAAAGAGTCAGGTGACTCTGAAAGGAACTCCGCTAGTTCTCTGTCTGACCGAGAAAAAGGTCCAGGTGTGCTGCATCCACGGGCTCATTGTGGACTATTTGGTAGACAGGGTGACGCTTGAGATGTCCACAAGTGTCGAGGATCAAGATGGCGGTATACCACCGAACGTATTGTACCCCTATGAGAGGGCACGGGACTTTGTATTTTTTGAAAATGCATGGGAACTTGATAAAGTGTGTTGTTGTTTAGAGGAGGGAGCCCCATCACAGCAGGCGGCTGCAGTGGTTCCTTGCCGTGTGAAGTGTGAAAAGGAGGTAAACCCTAATAGCGATAGTCCCGAGCCCCAGGTGACCAGAAGAAAGTGTGGGTCAGACCAACTCGGGGACTTGGAGGTGACGAGACGTGTGACCGTGGGAAACGGTTTAGCTCTAGCGCAGGGGTCTGACACCTGTCTAGGTGGGGACGTGCTGTTCCAGGATGACAGGGGGAGTGGGAGTGACTCCTGTGCAGACTGTGACTCGACCGCAAGGGAAAGCGAGTGCAGTAAGGTGGAGCCAAGTAAAAATGGTAGATCTTCCTCTCGCCGCAGGGGCCACGGAAAGGCGGGACAGGCTACAGCCTCTAAGAAGAGAAATGATGAGGAAGAGTCAGGGTCAGGTACCGGTCAGGTTACTGTCCTTGATAAAGAGGCCACGTTATCTCTGACAAATCCCAGCACAGAGGTAGGGCTGGAGGTAGAACAGACCTGTAGTAGATCCACATCTGCAATGCCCGGAAAGGGTGAAATGGCTCAGTATGATGAAGGCTCCAGGGTACCGGAGGTAGAGCTGTTGAAAGAAACAGTAAAAGAGGAAGTTGAGCAAGAAAGGGTCCTGAGACGAATAATTGAGCACAGAATGTGTCGGGGTCATAGAGACAGACCACTCGTCCTCCAGTCACTCCAGATTCAGGCTATGAGCAAGGGTCGACCATCAGAGAATGAATCAGAACAACAGACTGCTTCATACTCAATACATGCTCCAGAGACTACTATGACGCAGCTTTCTCAGCAAATTCTGATCTTTATTATTACAAGCACAAAGTTATATAGTATGCATATCAGGGTGGAGTGAGGGGCACCTAAAGAGAAACAGTATAGCCATATATGGATATGTATAGTATTCTAACATCTGGATTGGTTCCACCGTTCCTTCAGCTCAGCTCAGCTCCCGAATGATGTAACTTCTGGCTGATGCAATCCTCTTGGAATTCAGGATCCAGTTACATATTCCAGAGATGGGTCTTTAGCTAAATGCCACATAGTAAGGAAAGCTTATATGCCACATAGCAAGGAAAGCTTATTGTTTGAATACACAAAATGGAAGCTAGCTTATAAACGTCATATAAGGTACAAAAATAGAAATATATACATAATATGAAAGTATTAAAGTAGAAAAATTATATTTTACCTCGACAATCCCCCCTAAACACTAAGCTTTCCCTTGCAGGGGTGGCCTTTGAGACTGTCCATGTGTTGGGGGAGGGAAGGTGGGTTGGACTTCTTCACCCCGTCGTCTTAGGGATCATTCCCTTGTGGAATGCCCCCACACGCCCAGGGCCCTACTCTAACATACACATGGAGTTCTCCCATCTGTCCCTAAACTAAATCTCTCATTTCCATCTGTATTTTGTCATAGGGGGTTTTATCAGGTTCATCCTGCGGGGTATATTTCTCCATATCACCCTTATCAGTGTCACCATATAGCAGGGACATAACTTCCTGATAAAAGAAAGTACCTGAGGAGGCGGTTGCATTGGTCACAGCTTTTCTGTACAAGGGTATCACACAACATAGAATTATCAATCCCAACACCAAAAGCCCTGCTACCACTAAACAGGCTTGTTGGAAAAATCCTTTGAGTCCTCCAAGCCACCCTGAGAAGAAAGAGGTATCTACTCCTGCATTGGCCTTACTTCCTGAGCCAGATTTTTAATCTTTGTAAGGGCCACTATAGTTTTACCATTGACTCCAGAATTCTGAGGATTATAAGTACAACATTCTTCCCCTATCATCCCACAGACTCCACCTTTTTCGGCTAGGATCATATCAATAGCCAGTCTATTTTGAAGAGTCATTCTTGTGTTGGGGCCCAGTTCCTCAACTATACCTTGGAAAGCGTCTCTACTATAGTTGATGAACCTTTGCTCAGTGTAATAGACATAGTTTATCCAGTCCACATTTCTGTTGATCTGTATGGTGGGAATGAGGGAGAGGAAACCTGCAGTAATCTGGTTCTGGGCTTTGTACTCGTCAGGGACCCCCCTTGGGACACCTATGGAATCTATATAGACCTTGGGGTCGTCAGCATAGCTGGTATGCAGCTGATCTAAACTTCTCTTTTTCCTAGTTAGTTCAGGGGCTATTTCTGGGTCCCAGGGTAGGATTTTGAATTGCATGGCTAGCTTTACCAATGTACACTGACCACTCCATACACCTGGCAGCTGAGATCTCAGTCTCCCATCCCCACAGAACCAATAAATATCATACATGTATCTGGAATGATTAGTCAGTAGGTTAACATCTATAGTCTTATTAGTCTGGCAGAACCCGTCTTCAAATACCCCTAAAGAGGGACCAGTAGAGTTGTCAGGAGAATAGCAGGTATAGTTATCCTTATTTACTATCACATCCCGAGGGGTTCGCAATTTGGTTCTTAAGGGTATGCCACACTAAACAATATCGCTAACGGGATCGCTAAAAAACGTCACTATTTAGCGATCCCGTTAGCGATATTGTTCAGTGCGGCAGCTTCCAGCGACGAGCTTCCTGCTGTGATCTCGCTCGTCGCTGGAATCGCTCCGGACCCTATTTTCTCGTCGGCGCTCCCGCTGGGTAAGTATCTTATCGCTGTGTGGCACCTTTTCTTAGCGATTTAGCGGTACTTTTGTACCGCTAAAGTCGTTAAGAAGATCGCTAACGGCGATAGCGTCGTTAACTATATCGCTAAATGCGGCAGCATTTAGCGATATAGAAACAATCCCGCTAGCGATCTCATTAGTATGCAACGCTAACGAGATCGCTAGCGGGATTGTTTAGTGTGGCAGTACCTTTAGACTGACAAGGGGAATATAATCAGGACAGAAGGTGTCATTAGCTCCTTTCAATAACACCAATAAACAGATTGTGGCATTGTGGTCAGCAGGGAAGGCATGCATGTATAGATAAGTGTTGGCAGCAGCACAGGTTATACACCCCACCGATATATTTTGGGCCCTGACGTTGTATCTAACCCATTCTAACCATAGATTTTTACGGGGATTAACTTGGGTTTCCATAGAAAAGGTATCTTCCCATTTGAGCCCTGGGATCGGAATTACTTCATTAACTGCTTGTTGTAACTTATCAGGGACTGGAGTGGGTTTGGTTTTTATATCTTTCAAACAAAAATGCCCATATCTATATTCATCCCCAGTAGGATATATGCTTAAAACATATTTTCCCAAATCTGTAGGCTGAGGGTTCTCCAGGGTCAGCACTAACTTTCCATTGCAGGCCCACCACCCGTGTGAATTGATCAATTCTACCTTCTCGACATCTTTAAGTGTTAGTCTGGTTTTCAGAGGTTTACCTTTTTCATCTACTATATTCATAGCCTCTTGAGGTTGGTAACCCCAGTCTGTCCCTGTGTTCCATCCCACAGTTGGTCAAGAATAACAGTATTCCTTATTTGGCCTGGCTGCACACATATAATGATGGGTTGGACAGCCAAGAGGACCCTTTATAACCTGGTCATTTGTGAAAACCCAAGTGTTGACTGTTTTGTCCATATCAACCCAGAAGTTGGCACACCACCCATATACAGTCAAAACAGGCAAAGCTGTAGTAAGGATATACAGGACAGTCTTCATGGTTGTTGACCAGTCTTGTCTCTTTTACAGTGGGAGGCGTGAATCCAGGTGCTCTTGCCCTCAAGCTTCAGGGCTGTTGGCGTGGTCAGGATCACGGTGTAGGGACCTTCGAATCTGGGTTGGAGGCAGTCTTTCCTCACAAACTTTTTCACGTACACCAGGTCACCGGGCAAGAAGTTGTGTACCGTGTCACCTGTGGATTCTGGGAGAGAAGCAGACACTGTAGAGTGGGTATTAGTCAACTCTTTAGACAAAGCATTAGCAGGGGTATTGGAGTGTAGAATATAGAAGGGTCTACGAGATCCCTATCAGCTCCCCCTTCTAGAATAGATATGATTTCTACCCTAGAAGTGTATGTGAGGGAGATCATATCTTTTCTTTTTTCACTTATACCATTTGTTTATAATAGCCATTATTATTATTTGGAGGTCTCAGTCCAATATACATAGTCTTCGTAATGGAGGCATCTATCAGTCTCTGGAGTAGTCTTATGATGCATGGGATACAACAGCAACCGCAGACGACGAGTATGGCTGCCACCGCTGCCAGTGAGATGAGAAGGCTGGATACAAGATGCCTCCATCGTCCGAACCAGGAATCCAGCCAGTCAGTAAATGGGTTGTCGATACCAGAATTTTCTGCCAGTTCATCAGATAGTGATGTAAGACCCTCCAAAGCCTTGGTGATGCTTCCATCTGGGGCGGTATTATTTGGAATAAATGTACAACAATTATAACAGGGTTACAGGATGATCCCCAGACTACAGATTTTATATCACAAGTCCACCGTGGACGTGCCAAAGCAACTGTCGTTCTTTCCAAAAGGGGCCTTCCTAAAGCACTAACTCTAGTCATGGCTTCCTGTGGCCTATATTTCCATGAAGGCCCCGTATTCCATACTGCCTCCTCCCATGAGTTACAATCCTCATTCCCAGGTCTAGTTATACATATAAATACTGCTGCTTCTTCTATTTCTGTAAGAAATTTGTGCACCGGATCACTGCTTTTCCTACCAAACTTATCATATTGACATTTTACTATGTGACATAAATCAAATCTAAAAGTAGCAGAGTTCTTTGATGTATCAAACCACATTGTTATTTCTGTTCCATTGTGGGTGATCTCAGCCATTTGTCCTGGCGATCCTGTCAATACCATCAGAAGCAGGAAAGTCATTCTACCGCTCCAGGACATAGTAGTAGTTTGCATGGCTCCAGATAGCAACTGTAGAAAGTCAGTCCCCTGGAATCAGAATCAAAGACTTGTTTATGTACAGATGTGAGTCTCCTTTTGGAGGCTCTGAATACAGTCAATGGGGCTGTTGCACTGGATGTGCGATGTTTTATGACTACCAGCCCAACCTTGATATTGACCCAAACATCCCCCTTGTCTTATTGCTGTATTGTCTTTGTGATTCCCAACATGTACATGACATTCAAATGAAAATTACCTCTCCAGCAGGAAAGGGCAAAAAAAGATTTTTCAGCTGTAGTGGCTCTTAGCATCCGGAAGGCTTCTGACCACCTGTAAAGAGTCAACACACACGAACACATACCTTCCTACCTGTGTGGTAGGTGTATTTGAAGAGTCATTCTTATGTTGGGGCCCAGTTCCTCAACTATACCTTGGAAAGCGTCTCTACTATAGTTGATGAACCTTTGCTCAGTGTAATAGACATAGAGGGGCTTAGACGTGTGTGTGTATGCGGTGTTCCCTATTCTACCTGTGTTGTGCACATGTGGGACAGACTTGTGTAAACATTTATGAAACTAGGAGCGAACCAGTCATGCCATCCTTGAGCAAGTGCATTTGACCATGAGCTTATTGTACCGCTATGCGGCACGAGAACCTCAGCAAGCATTTTTGCTGCCCTTACCATCCACATCTCCATGGTCCCCGTGCTCCAGCTTGCGACCAGATCTCTCGTCTCTCTTCCCCGGTGACTGGCCGAGTCAGAGCCTGCAAGAGACTGAAATCTAGCTGATTTGCATTCAGTTCTTACCATGATCAGTGGAGGTGTCTCAGAGGCCTCAGTTTGTCCTTCCTCCTTTGCTCCTTCCTCAGCTACATGGTCTGCTCTCCATTGCTCTGAATCTGCTGGATCTGGAATCTGTATGTATCCTTACCTGTGCTATTGGAGACCTTCCTTGGGAGTGGCAAGGCTTCCATGAAGTGTTTAATGAAATGTTCATGCTTGACAGGTGTGTCTGGTGATGTGTAGCCCCTTTAAGCGCTTCAATGAGTGCCATCAACTCCACCTCTTTTGTGGGCACATGAAGAGGGAGTGGTACTGAGTTGTCTACATCATGCTGCGTGACTAATATATATATACAGTGTGGAATCATCCGTCCTGTACCGGTGCTGCTTGAGCCAACTACGGAAAAACAAAACTCAAGAAACATTTCAAAAACATGTAATAAACTTATTTCATAAGCCATAAGAGCTATACAAATTGTTTTGAATTATTTGAAATTACTAATTCACATTTAAAATTTATTAACTCACTCTTAGCAAAAGCTAAAATTCTTTGCTGTTTCTTTCCCTATTTTCTCATCTCCTCCCCACCTCTTGAATCTTTAGGTTAATTATTAAACCTAGATTCAAACTTGCTGCAGGTACAAGTTACACAACTGATAAGGATTACTTCCGTGAACAGACTAGCGTAGACAGATTTCAGAACTAAATGAATACAGACATTATTAAAAGGTATCGTACAATTATAAACTTAAATTTATATTCTCATAATCAGTTTTACATTGTGCCAAACTCAATCGTCCCGTGTGTTGCTCAACTTCTATGATATATGTATACAGAGTTAACAACATTCTACTTCCTTGTTTCTATCGTCACTTGCAACTGCCTTCACAAAAATCATTTCAATGCAGGTTATGCCTGCCTCTCTATAACAACTTGCGGTATACATTCTATACACTCAATTTCCATTTTGCTTTCCTTTTCACACATATATCATAATAAACATTGGCACATTACAGGGTAAACCCATGTATCAAAGCAGACATTTTGCAAGGTGTTTCTGATCCTAACTGTAAAAAGTGATTTTAAAACTACTACTTATCACACAGATCAAAACAAGTCTACTGACATACACACCTTAATAACCTCTATTTCTACTACTCATACGTTTTATGTGCAAGACCTGTTCGTCTGGACTTTGAGTTATATATTCACGTTTATTCTGGATAAGACTTAATGTACCACCTAAGTAGGACTCATCTATATGAACATGTGTGTTTACATGAAAGATAGCCCAGTGAACACCCCTTCGTCTTGCACCTTTTATCTTTTGCTTTTGGGGTTCTGGAAATAATCTGATTAAAATCCAATCTCCAACAGGCACCCACTTCTCATTCGTTCTTCTTTTGAAACATGCACTTCCTACACAGAATTATATGCAGGACAAATGTCCTCATTCACTCTTGTGACTATGTGTTTCACACTCAATTAGTGTACCTCTTGTCCAAAGATCATACAAATACCTAATGGACTCCCTAATACATTCAGGATTTTTATTTTGTATTAAATCCTTATAACTTGCACACGCTCATTCAATGCATTCAAGGAGCCTCATATATCAGTCTTTCTATATCCGGGGCAGGAGGGGCACCCACTGGGAACAGAAGTAGAGCAGCAGCTTCCGGATTAGGAACAGAGGCAGGGGCTGAAGGACCGAGCCCTGGGACAGGGGCCTCAGCGACAGGGACTAAAACCTTTTCCGGCTGTCCGGGTGGTTGGTAGTAGGTGCCGGAAGGCGTCAGGAGGGGATATAGGCCTGACTGGGTGGTTCCGGATGTCCCAAGATGGCTGCTGGGTGTTCCAAGATGGCCACTGGGTGTCCCAAGATGGCTGCTGGGTGTTCCAAGATGGCCACTGGGTGTCCCAAGATGGCTGCTGGGTGTGGCAAGATGGCTGCTGGGTGTGGGAGGGGCATTGGGCTGGGCATTACACCAGGGGCGACCCACCCCACAGACACGGCAGGTCTCCGCCCAGGGCGGATTCTGTTCATCACACACATGATAAGTCCAACCTCCCTTTGTTCTGAGATCGGTGCCATTATAGGGCGGTGGCTGAGGGCTTGGAGAACTTGGAACCGTGACGGGCATGAGGGATATAGCGGCCATTTTAGTTACATCAACAAGATCATATGCAGAGCATTTTACATATCCGAACAAAGGCTCAGCACCTTCTGAACCTCCTACATTATCTACTTCCTTCCAGTCCTGAACTTTCAAATCATTTGCTACTTTGAGATGTGCCTGTGCTTGATACAGGAGTCCCTCATCACATAACTCTCCCTTCTTCTGTGCTACATAATCCTTCCATACTGAAGGCTGAAATCTGCCCGTAATAGGCAAATCCATCATCTTATATAACCTTTTCACATTTGTAACAGCCTTCTTGCCCTCCCGCGACTTCATTAACTCACAGATTCCCACAGCACCACCCTCTAACTTGTGAGGTCTCTCAGATTTAAACATACACATCATGATTTAACAAAGTGCAATGGTCTGTCGCGACTCAGACCACCGATGCCGCTGGCAAGTCACCACCCGTCAACGTGGAGCCCTCCTCAACACCCTGACAAGACAGAGAGTCCTCCTCAATCTATCTTTTCCCTAACCGTGAGTGATGACCTTACAGCACAGCTCACCGTAACACTTTACACAGCACAGAGTCCCCTCGATGTGCTGACACTGGGCTTCTCCTAATGAGACTTCCCGGGTTAGACAAAGAGTCCTCCTCAATTTGTCCTGACAAAGAGTACTCCTCAATTTGTCACTTCTCAGACGAAGAGACCTCCTCAATTCGCCACTGATAAGACAGAGTCCTCCTCAATCTGTCATTGATTAAGATAGAGAGCCCTACTCAATCTATCTCTAATAAGATTATCATGTGCGTCTTTTACCCCACTCAACACTTCAAAAATCTAAAATTTGTCCCAACTTTATTCTAACAGTCGCGGGAGGCAATTTATCTACATAAAGGTACCGTGACCGGAGGAGGAGAAAAGTGGTGTTTTGACTCAAGCACGTGCAGACATGCAACGTCACTCGGTCTCACTTGCTGGTTCGTGGCGTGGGATTGCCCTCGGTCTCACCACTCAACCGGTCACCCACCCAGACCCAAAAAGACAATACAGCTTAAGCCAACAATGACTGACACACAGGCAAGTGGGACGCATATAAAGTATATGATCCCAACTTACCGTGTTCAACGGAGGCTGCAGTCCTCGCACTCAGTCACCGCGGGCACCACCGCAAAGTCCTCGGGACGGTCCGGACGGGCGGCAATCCACTGCCCCACGTTGCTAGGCGCCAATTGTCGGGGTCATAGAGACAGACCACTCGTCCTCCAGTCACTCCAGATTCAGGCTATGAGCAAGGGTCGACCATCAGAGAATGAATCAGAACAACAGACTGCTTCATACTCAATACATGCTCCAGAGACTACTATGACGCAGCTTTCTCAGCAAATTCTGATCTTTATTATTACAAGCACAAAGTTATATAGTATGCATATCAGGGTGGAGTGAGGGGCACCTAAAGAGAAACAGTATAGCCATATATGGATATGTATAGTATTCTAACATCTGGATTGGTTCCACCGTTCCTTCAGCTCAGCTCAGCTCCCGAATGATGTAACTTCTGGCTGATGCAATCCTCTTGGAATTCAGGATCCAGTTACATATTCCAGAGATGGGTCTTTAGCTAAATGCCACGTAGTAAGGAAAGCTTATATGCCACGTAGCAAGGAAAGCTTATTGTTTGAATACACAAAATGGAAGCTAGCTTATAAAGTCATATAAGGTACAAAAATAGAAATATATACATAATATGAAAGTATTAAAGTAGAAAAATTTATATTTTACCTCGACAAATGGAGGAGCTGGAGAAGGAAGTCTCTAAGCTCAGAGATCATCTGTCAGTGTGTCATAGTATGAACAAGGCCCTATGGAAAGATATGGAGGTGCTCAGAGAGGCCCAGAAGAAGCATCAGCAGGAACTTCTCCGGAGGGAGGATGAGTGTCGCGGCTTGGCAGAGGAGCGAGATAAAGTTCTTCGTAAGCTCAAGATGGAGAAAGAGACTAATGCCCAGCTCCAGAAATCCACGGGAGACGAAGTACAGCAAGCAAAGTGCCACACAGATGGGCACACAAGAAATGCTGAGGTCTTGGAGAACTGCGCTGATGCTCAGGAGGAGGAGGTCTAACAGCATGTTCAGGAAAAGGAGACATCGCTTTTCAAGTGTATGATAGAGGTACCCGAAGACATGCAAGAAGCTTGTGCCAGTGAGGATGTACATGAGGCCTTTAGAAAAGCGGTAGAAGCATGTAGTGTGAACTGGGTGCCAGAGATGAAACAGTTAGTCATACTGTCGACTAAGGAAGTCACACTGAAGCGAGTGGCTGTCCTGAGACATGCACCTACATTGTCTCCGCACAAAGCAACTGATCCTGTTGAGAAATCACGAAGCCACTCGACGTTTGGAGCAAGCAAGAAAGGCTCAAAGTCAGCTTGGATTAATGGAGGACATCATTCAAGTGCCCAGAGGTCTGGTGAATAAAGTCATCGGAAGACTTGGGAAAATGATGCAGGAGATGGTGAATAAGTCCGGTGTGACGAGAGTCAGGATTCCAGCTGATGACGAAGTCCAGGTCGTGGGTGAAGACGGGATGGTTCCGTTCCTCGTTGTCGGATCCAGGGAGAGCCTTGGGAATATCCGGATGCTCCTGGAGTATCGTGTGTCCTACCTGAGAGAAGTAGAGCAACTACGACTTGAGAGGGACCAGGTCAACAGGAACCTGCAGAAAATAGAAAGAAGATGGTCTCCACCTTCAACCCGTGGTATTGAGAGGAGAAGAGATAGAAGTAGTGATGCCTCAGTTAGCTCAGTGATGAGTGACTTAAGCAGGAGAACCTATAGTGAAAAAAATGAAAAGGACGCAGACCAGACAGGACGTATGGGTGCAAGTGAATTGCGACGCCGTACTGACCGCTGGGGAGGCGGGTGGTCTGACAGAGGGCCCGACTTAGCCAGACGGGTTGACTGGCAGAGACGACAGAGAAGGATCTCTGGTCGGGTAATAAGTGTTCAACCCCACAAGTTTGAACAGAGGGGGGAGGTATGTGGTGTAGTGACACCTGATGCAGCTAGGGGGCACTGTGTATGCTCCTCGAGGTATGCATGGAAGCATGGTTTATGTGTATCAAAAGGACCTGTGATGAGGTCATGATCAGGTGACCTAACCATGTGATCCTGACCTCACTTATGGGTGGGGTTACACCTATGTAATGGAGGTTGTTTTGCACCTGAGAGAGAGTGAGTGGGAGTCTGCCAGTGTGGACAGGCTTCCATGTGTCCAAGGCAGGACATTACAGAGAGGTCTCTGTGACTGAAGAGCGAGGCTCCAGGTAGGAGCTGAAGCATTGAAGAGCTGTATTATATGTTACCATATGGTTTATGATGTAATAAACCAAAGGACTTTTTGCATAAGATCGAGTCTCCTGATTTACCTCTGAAGCAGCCGAGTGAGTGAAACCTTACAACACCCATAGTTCTCCATATAATATAATGCACCCTTATAGTCCTCTATATAATATACTGTACAGTTCATAGTCATCCATGTAAAATCAAATGCACCTCCATAGTCATCCATAAAGTATAATGCACCCCATAGTACTTCATAGTAATATTATGCACCTCATAGTCATATATAGTAAAATGCAGCAGCCCATAGCAGTATAATGCATCCCCTCCCGCCCCTTACCCACCATAATAGAATGCACCCCCATACCGGTATAATGTGCCCGATACCGCAGCTTTACAAAAAAAAAAGTTTTTCCTTACCTGGCCGAGCTCCAGCGATGTCCTCACCCACTATTCGGCTGAGGCGCGCAGCGTTGATGCGGCGTATGACAGTGACGTTATACGTCGGCGACGTGCGAGCTGACGTCAGCTGCCGGCCTGTGATTGGCCGGCGGCTGTTAACTGTTGCCAGAGGTATATCTAAGTTTTCTGGCCTGCCTTTGCTCCACCTGCATCCCCTGCCTTGCTCTGCATGCATCCCCTGCCTTGCTCTGCCTGCATCTTCTGCTTTGTTCCGCCTGCATTCCCTACCTTGCTCTGGCTTCTGGAAGGCCACAGGCTGGGAGCAGTATATGGTCGGCCCAAGTGAAGTAATGGTAGTGGACCAAGGAGCCGACAGCTCTCTATTCTGCTACAATTGTCAAGAATATCCACTTTTTGAGATGCCGATACTGTTATGAGTATTGTCAGACCACCTATCTGGCATTTGCCAGTATTTCCAGATGACCAGTCCGTTGTTGATTGAAACAGAGCGCCAGTCATTGAATGAAGGAATGACAGTGACACAGATGACAAATTGGATGGAATCAAGAGCGGACGCCATTTCGCGTTTGGAGAACCCCTGATGTGCGTAAACAGTGGAAACCCCCAATTCTAACACCAACCCTAACCCAACACAACCCCAAGCCTAGCCATAACCATAAACCTAACCCTAACACACCCCTAACCCTAATTCCAACCCTAACCTTAATTCCAACCCTAACCCTAACTTTAGCCCCAACCCTAACCCTAACTTTAGCCCCAACCCTAACCCTATCCCTAACCTAACCTAATGGGAAAATGGAAATAAATAATTTTTTTTATTTTATTATTTTTCCCTAACTAAGGTGGTGATAAAGGGGCGTTTGATTTACTATTTATACCGGGTTTTTATGTTTGGCAGCTGTAACACACTAAAAGACGCTTTTTTTTTGTAAGAAATTTTTGCATCACCACATTTTGAGAGCTATAATTTTTCCATATTTCGGCCGAAAGAGTCATGGGAGGGCTTTTTTTTTGCGGGACAAGATGGTGCTTTCAGTGATACTATTTTTATTACCATTCTTTTTTTATCGCGTTTTATTCCACTTTTTTCCAAGTGGTATGATAATACCGCTTGGAAAATGTATAATTTGCTACTTTTTTGTGTTTTTTTATGGCGTTCACTGAAGGGGATAACTAATGTGACACTTTTATAGATGGGATTTTTACGGATGCGGTGATACCAAATATGTACTTTTTTTGTTTAATTTTTTTACATAAAAATTTGTATTTATTAGTGGATTTTTTAAAACTATTTTTATTATTTTTTTTATATTTTTTTACATATTTTTTTAAAAATATTTTCTTCTTCACCTAATCCCTTTATGGGACTTTCACTTTTTTTACTTTGATTGCAGGTATAATACATTGCAATGCTCAAGCATTGCAGTGCATTATACCTATAGTGAAAGCTGAGATCATGCTATGAGCATGGTCTCAGAGGCTTTCCGTAGCTTGATGACCCAGGAGTCATTATGGCAGAGATCGGGCCCCGTGATGACGTCGTGGGTACACCGATCTGAAGGCAGAGGGAACTCCTGTCCCTCGACCTCCCTCCTGAACGCTACAATCACGTTCAATCGCAGCAATTAAGGGGTTAACAGTGAGGGCGGCGCGGCTGGCTAGTACAGAAGCACAGCCACCAGCAGCGCAGAGCTCCTGCACTGACCGGGCAGGAAGTGTTGATATTTCAGCGTAATCATGCTGCCGTGCAGGAGGAATCTGTTGCCGGCAACAGATGTGCGTCTGACCTGCCGGGCCCCTGACCCGCCAGGCCCGATCGCAGTGGCGACTGCTGTGACCGCGGTATTTACGCCCCTGGTCTCCATCCTGCCCCATGCTCCGGCACCATCTGCCTCCATCCTGCCCCATCTGTCTCCATCCTGCCCCATGATCCTGCACCATGTGTCTCCATTCTGCCCCATATCCTGCACCATGGGTCTCCGTCCTTCCCCATGATCCTGCACCATGTGTCTCTATCCTGCCCCATGATCCTGCACCATGTGTCTCCATCCTGCCCCATGATCCTGCCCCATCTGTCTCCATCCTGCCCCATGTTCCTGTCCCATCTTTCTCCATCCTGCCCCATTATCTTGCACCATGTGTCTCCATCCTGCACCATGTTCCAGAACCATCTGTCTCTATCTTGCCCCATGTTCCTGTCCCATCTGTCTCCATCCTGCCCCATGATTCTGCACCATGTCTCCATCCTGCCCCATGATCTTGCACCATGTTTCCATCCTGCCCCATGATCCTGCCCCATGTGTCTCCATCCTGCCCCATGTTCCTGCCCAATCTGTCTCCGTCCTGCCCCATGATCCTGCACCATATGTCTCCATCCTGCCCCATGATCCTTCACCATGTGTCTCCATTCTGCCCCATGATCCTGCACCATGGGTCTCCATCTTCCCCATGATCATACACCAAGTGTCTCCATCCTGCCCCATGTTCATGCCCCATCTGTCTCTATCCTTCCATCTGTCTCCATGCTGCCCCATGATCCTGCACTATGTCACATGGTGTAGGATCATGGGGCAGGAAGGAAACAGATGGGGCAGGATGGAAACACATGGTCCATGTGCCTCAGTCCATCCTGCCGCTTAAACATATTGCGGCTTGCGGCTTTCAATGAAAGAAAAAAAGAAATCACTTTCTCAATACTTGGCCGCGGTCCAGTGGCATTGTCCCCTCCATCTATTTGAAGCGAGGACTCGCTGGCAAATGACAATGACATCATACACAGGCAACGTGCACGCTGATGTCAGCTGCCAGTCTATGATTGGCTGGCGGCTTTTAACTATTGCAGTGCAGGCCCGCACAGCAATAGATTTTAACTGAATGTGCATCTCGGATGCACGTTCAGTTACTGCATCAGCAGAATTCTCCTGCCTCTGAGGCACGGTGAGCAGAAGATGGGGAACCCGGTCCAGGCCTCCTCTGCTCCTCTTTGGGGTTAAGGTCAGGCGAGTTTGCTGGCCAATCAAGCACAGAGATACTGTTGTTTTTATACCAGGTATTGGTACTTTTGGCAGTGTGGACAGGTGACAAGTTCTGTTGGCATTTAGGCATGTGCGACATTTAGGCCTGCAGGTTTTTTACAGTTTAATGTACAATTGACACAAGGTCACTGATACATTATCAAACAAAAAAGCCAAGAAGCCAGCGCTGCCTATGGTCAGCACGCAATATTTAAAGTGCACATGCACATATTGATTTCTAACTGTACTTTAAGGCTATGTGCACACGTTCAGGAATGTTTGCAGAAATTTCCTGAGAAAAACTGGACTTTTTCCTGGGAAATCCGGATGCATTTTTATCGTGTTTTTTGTGCGTTTTTACAGCGATTTTTTACTGAACATTCTAGGTCAATAATATAGAGGGAAATACGCAAATTTACAGTGAAATTAATGAACATGCTGCGTTTTTTACCACGATGCGTTTTTTTTGCGGAAAGAAATGCACCATGTGCACAAAAATTGCAGAATGCATTCTAATCATAGGATGCTTAATGCATGTGTTTTTTAAGCGTTTTTACAGCGGAAAACCGCCGCAAAAACGTGAAAAAAACGCGAAAAATCATGAACGTGTGCACACAGCCTAACCCCTTTCTGACCCTAGACATACTATCCCATCCAGATGACCTGGGCCTTATTGACACTGGACGGGATAGTACGTCATACGCAATCAGCCGCGCTCACGGGGGGATTATCACAGCTGACACCCGGAACTAAGTGCCAGGAGCGGTCACGGACCGCTCCCGGCACATTAACCCCCGGCACACTGCGATCAAACATGATCGCAGTGTTCCGGCGGCATAGGGAAGCATCGCGCAGGGAGAGGGCTCCCTGCGTGCTTCCCCGAGACCCTCAGAACAGCGTGATGTAATCGTGTTGTTCCGAGGTCCTCCTTCCTGCAGGCCTCCGGATCCAAGATGGCCGCGGGGTCCTTCCGGGTTCTGCAGGGAGGTGGCTTCTCAGTGCCTGCTGAGAGCAGGCACTGAGAAGCCTCCTGCACTGCCTGTCACATCAATGATCTGACAGAGTGCTGTGCAAACTGTCAGATCATGGATCTGACACTATACAGTGATGTCCCACTCTGGGACAAAGTAAAAAAGTATAAAAATAAAAAAAATAAACATGTGTAAAAATAACTAAAAAAAAATCCTAAATAAATAAAAAAAAATATTCCTCAATAAATTAGATTCTTTATGTAAATAAAAGAAAAAAACAATAAAAGTACACATATTTAGTATTGTTGCATCCGCAACAACCCGCCCTATAAAACTGTCCCACTAGTTAACCCCTTTAGTGAACCCCTTAAAAAAAAAAAAACAAGGCAAAAACAATGCTTTATCATCATACCGCCTAACATAAAGTGGAATAACACGCGATCAAAAAGACTGATATAAATAAACATGGTACCGCTGAAAACGTCATCTTGTCCCACAAAAAACGAGCCACCATACAGCATCATCAGCAAAAAATAAAAAAGTTATAGCTCACAGAATAAATCGATGCAAAAATAATTATTTTTTATATAAAATTGTTTTTATTGTATAAAAGCGCCAAAACATAAAAAAGATATAAATGAGGTATCGCTGTAATCGTATTAACCCGAAGAATAAAACTGCTTAATCAATTTTACCACAAGCAAAACGGTATAAACGCCCTCCCCCAAAAAAATTCATGAATTGCTGTTTTTTGTTCATTCTGCCTCACAAAAATCATAATAAAAAGCGATCAAAAAATGTAATGTGCCCAAAAATGGTACCAATAAAAAGGTCAACTCTGTGGGCCAAAACAAGGAAAAATTATAGCTCTCAAAATGTGGTGATGCAAAAACTATTTTTTGCAATAAAAAGCGTCTTTTAGCATGTGACAGCTGCCAAACATAAAAACCCGCTATAAATAGTAATTCAAACCCCCCCTTTATCGCTCCCTTAGTTAGGGAAAAATAATAAAATTTAAAAAATGTATTTATTTCCATTTTCCCATTAGGGTTAGGGTTAGAGTTGGGGCTAAAGTTAGGGTTAGGGTTGGAGCTAAAGTTAGGATTAGGGGTGTGTTAGGGTTAGGTTTGTGGTTAGGGTTGGGACTAGGGTTAGGGGTGTGTTGGGGTTAGGGTTGGAGTTAGAATTGGGGGCTTCCACTGTTTACGCACATCAGGGGCTCTCCAAACTTGACATGGCGTCTGATCTCAATTCCAGCCAATTCTGTGTTGAAAAAGTCAAACGGTGCTCCTTCCCTTCTGAGCTCTGCCATGCGCCCAAACAGTAGTTTACCCTCACATATGGGGTATCGGCATACTCAGGACTGTTAGAACTCTCCTGTTAGGTTTTTTCTATCTTGCTGGTCACATGACCTTTTTTGCCTACTTAATCCTGCTCCGCCCTTCTGGCTTTGCTGGACTTCATTGTAACTTCTACTCTTAAGCTAGCCTGGTGCTTTGTTACCTTACTCAAATAGTTTTGCTTGGTCTTCAGACCTCTATGTTCTATGTTGTTTTGTTTTTCTTTTTATTGCTACAACTTCTGTTAGGAGGTGTCCACCTTTTCTCCCAGTCCCTAGTGCTTGTAGGGATCCCTTCCTCTCATCTGTAGGTCTTCGTTCAGACTAGCTGAGGACTTTAGCGGGTCTGATCGCAGGATCAGGTTCCCCGTTACATCGTAGGGATTGAGCTTAGTTTTATTGTAGGGACAGATATCCCTTTCTTTCCTTAGTGTTTGTAGCAGAACATAACAGTAAGTCCAGCCCAAAAATATCTCTAAGGAAAGATTTCCAGTTTCCATTATGGTGTCGGTTCAGGAATTGGCTCAACGCCTGCAGGGACTCTCTCTGGAGGTGACCGAACTCCAGCAACACGTGAGTAACTGTTCTGGAGCACATTTCGTGGAGCCAAAGGTACGTTTGCCTGATTTATTTCTTGGTGAACAACAAGATTTTTTTTCTTTTAAAATGCTTGCTTGTTGTATTTTCGTTTGAGACCCAGATCCTCTGGTGATGAATCGCAGCGCATAGGGTTCATAATGTCACTTTTGCGCAAAGTACCTCAGGAATGGGCTTTTTCTCTGCAACCTACTGATCCATGCTTTAGATCAGTGGATAGTTTTTTTTCTGCTTTGGGGTTGCTGTATGATGATCCAGATCGTGTCTCATCAGCTGAGACAGAATTGAGACTTTTGAGGCAGGGATCTGGTAATGTGGAAAAATATTGTACACACTTCCGACGGTGGTCTACTCAGGTGGAGTGGAACGATTCAGCTTTGAAAAGTTTGTTTCTTGCAGGGCTAGGTGAAAGGGTTAAAGATTTGCTGATTGCTTATTCCATACCTGGTAACTTGCAGGAGGCTATGCAATTAGTCATGCGGGTGGATAGGAGACTGCGTGCAAGGGTTAATGAGAGTAAATCTGCCATGTCATCTCCTAGTCTTGAGAGGGTTTGTACTGACATTGGAGAGCCGATGGAGATTGGAGCGATGGCACTCCGCTCTCAGGAAAAAGACCACAGGTTTTCGGAGGGTTTATGCTTTTATTGCGGCAAATCTGACCATTTCATTAAGAACTGTGTGCTGCGTATGAATAAAGAAAAAAAAAGAGGTCAGTGTCGCCCGTATAGCCTGTTTAAAGACTAAGGGTGTATTTCTTTCTGCCACTACTGCTGCTCAGGAAGAATTAATGGAATTCCGGGTATTTGTCGATTGTGGTTCTACTCTGAATGTGATTGATGGGGAATTCTTGGAAAAACTTAAATTAAAACCCAAACCTTTGTCATCCCCTATTGCCATGGTTTCTGTTGATGGCTCTCCCTTGAAGAATGTTACTCACAAGGTCTGTGAATTTCCCCTCACTAGAGTTGAGCGATACTTCCGATATCCAAAGTATCGAATCGGAATGTATCGCCGATAGAGTTGAGCGATACTTTCCGATATCCAAAAGATCGGAATCGGAATGGTATCGCCGATACCCAAAAAATATCGGCGATACCCGATACCGATACCGGAAATACAATGTAAGTCTATGGGAACAAAATATCGGAATTAAAAAAAACCCATTCTTGCCTTGTTGGTTAATTGTACATGAAGGAAAACAACAAAGAGTAATGTAGAATGTATTGGGGAAGGTTGAGGAGACATTAAAGGCATAGATGTTTAACCCAATCAAATGGAATAGCATAAATATTTTTTTTTTTAAAGATGTTCGGATTGACGAAGAAATTGACAATGTTGTTCACGTTTTTTCTATTTTGGCAAATATGTATATTTCACAACTTCCATGCTTTTCACCTTTTTAACTTTTGACACACTTTCTCCTTCATAATCTTCAGCAGCATCATCTTTTTCATCAAATTATTCTTCATCTTCACCTTCTTTATCTTCTTCTTAAACTTCTTGCTATTCATCTTTTTGTTAACATTACTCATATTCTTCTTATTAAACTATTATTCTAATTCATATTGTACTTCATCTTCTTCATCATATTCTTATTTGTGACAGAGAATCCTGTACTTGTAATCTGTCAAAGTATGAATTTTTCATTCTTCCGTTCTTGCTGTCACAAAAGATTTAAATTACAACAGTATTTGTCCGTGTTCAGTTTAGCCTGCAGCAGCAGCAGGCATTTTCCAGGGGCACCACGAGGAGGAACGGACTCACCCCCATACACTGCTTAGTCTTCTTCTGCTTATAATTTAGAGCATATATTTTGCTCTTCATTTTGGTCTTATACTTAATGTTCTTCTGCTTTTTGATCTTCTGCTTATTGTTCTTCTGTCTCTTGTTCTGTATCTTGTAGTTTGTCTTAACCTTCTTTGTCCTGTTGGTGATGGTACAAAAGTCAATGGAAGTAACGAGGACCAGCTGACTGTGCTGGAACCCGGAGGGTCAGCAGAAGGAAAAGAGCCAATGGCATAACCGAGGACCAGCTGACGTTACTGGGACACGGTTACTAAGCAGGAGGTACCTGTGCTCCAAAGCACTACCAAGGACCAGCAGACGTTGCTGGAACTCGGATACCGACATGGAGGTACCTAGGCCAAAGGCACTGCGGAGAACCAGCTGACGGTACTGGAACCCGGATGGGTAGCAGAAGGTACAAGAGCCAATGAAAGTAACGAGGACCAGCTGACTGTGCTGGAACCCGGAGGGTTAGCAGAAGGAAAAGAGCCAATGGCACAACCGAGGACCAGCTGACGTTACTGGACACGGTTACTAAGCAGGAGGTACCTGTGCTCCAAAGCACTACCAAGGACCAGCAGACGTTGCTGGAACTCGGATACCGACATGGAGGCACCTAGGCCAAAGGCACTGCGGAGAACCAGCTGACGGTACTGGAACCCGGATGGTAGCAGAGGTACAAGAGCCAATGAAGTAACGGGACCAGCTGACTGTGCTGGAACCCGAGGGTTAGCAGAAGGAAAAGAGCCAATGGCACAACGAGGACCAGCTGACGTTACTGGGACACGGTTACTAAGCAGAGTACCTGTGCTCCAAAGCACTACCAAGGACCAGCAGACGTTGCTGGAACTCGGATACCGACAGGGAGGCACCTAGGCCAAAGGCACTGCGGAGAACCAGCTGACGTACTGAACCGGATGGGTAGCAGAAGGTACCATGGAAATAAAGTTGAGGCAGCAGGACTTTTGCCGTTAACACAGCAGGGGAACAGCATGACATTACTGAACCCCAGGTAACACGGGAGAAAGTGTAACTGTGCTAACAGCACTTCCGAGAAACACTGGCGTGTTGTAACCAGGGATGGAAGAACATGTGAGGCAGCAGACTTTTGCGTTCACACAGCAGGGAACAGCTGCATTACGAACCTTAACAGGGCAGTGTAACTGTGCTAACAGCACTCGGAACAACTGCGGTGTATGTAACCCAGGGATGAGAAGATAACATGTTGAGGCAGCAGGACTTTTTGCCGTTCACACAGCAGGGGAACAGCTGACATTACTGAACCCCATAACACAGGAGCAAGTGTAACTGTGCTAACAGCACTTCCGAGAAACAACTGGCGGTGTTGTAACCCAGGGATGAGAAGAGAACATGGTGGAGGAAGCAGGACTTTTTGCCGTTCACACAGCAGGGGAACAGCTGACATTACTGAACCCCATTAACACAGGAGCAAGTGTAACTGTGCTAACAGCACTTCCGAGCAACAACTGGCAGTGTTGTAGCCCAGGGATGAGAAGAGAACATGGTGGAGGCAGCAGGACTTTTTGCCGTTAACACAGCAGGGGAACAGCTGACATTACTGAACCCCATTAACACAGGAGCAAGTGTTAACTGTGCTAACAGCACTTCCGAGAAACAACTGGCGGTGTTGTAACCCAGGGATGAGAAGAGAACATGGTGGAGGCAGCAGGACTTTTTGCCGTTCACACAGCAGGGGAACAGCTGACATTACTGAACCCCATTAACACAGGAGCAAGTGTAGACTGTGCTAACAGCACTTCCGAGCAACAACTGGCAGTGTTGTAGCCCAGGGATGAGAAGAGAACATGGTGGAGGCAGCAGGACTTTTTGCCGTTACACAGCAGGGGAACAGCTGACATTACTGAACCCCATTAACACAGGAGCAAGTGTTAACTGTGCTAACAGCACTTCCGAGAAACAACTGGCGGTGTTGTAACCCAGGGATGAGAAGAGAACATGGTGGAGGCAGCAGGACTGTTTGCCGTTCACACAGCAGGGGAACAGCTGACATTACTGAACCCCATTAACACAGGAGCAAGTGTTAACTGTGCTAACAGCACTTCCGAGAAACAACTGGCGGTGTTGTAACCCAGGGATGAGAACAGAACATGGTGGAGGCAGCAGGACTTTTTGCCGTTCACACAGCAGGGGAACAGCTGACATTACTGAACCCCAGTAACACAGGAGCAAGTGTAGACTGTGCTAACAGCACTTCCGAGAAACAACTGGCGGTGTTGTAACCCAGGGATGAGAACAGAACATGGTGGAGGCAGCAGGACTTTTTGCCGTTCACACAGCAGGGGAACAGCTGACATTACTGAACCCCAGTAACACAGGAGCAAGTGTAGACTGTGCTAACAGCACTTCCGAGAAACAACTGGCGGTGTTGTAACCCAGGGATGAGAAGAGAACATGGTGGAGGCAGCAGGACTGTTTGCCGTTCACACAGCAGGGGAACAGCTGACATTACTGAACCCCATTAACACAGGAGCAAGTGTTAACTGTGCTAACAGCACTTCCGAGAAACAACTGGCGGTGTTGTAACCCAGGGATGAGAACAGAACATGTGGAGGCAGCAGGACTTTTTGCCGTTCACACAGCAGGGGAACAGCTGACATTACTGAACCCCAGTAACACAGGAGCAAGTGTAGACTGTGCTAACAGCACTTCCGAGAAACAACTGGCGGTGTTGTAACCCAGGGATGAGAAGAGAACATGGTGGAGGCAGCAGGACTGTTTGCCGTTCACACAGCAGGGGAACAGCTGACATTACTGAACCCCATTAACACAGGAGCAAGTGTTAACTGTGCTAACAGCACTTCCGAGAAACAACTGGCGGTGTTGTAACCCAGGGATGAGAAGAGAACATGGTGGAGGCAGCAGGACTTTTTGCCGTTCACACAGCAGGGGAACAGCTGACATTACTGAACCCCATTAACACAGGAGCAAGTGTTAACTGTGCTAACAGCACTTCCGAGAAACAACTGGCGGTGTTGTAACCAGGGATGAGAAGAGAACATGGTGGAGGCAGCAGGACTTTTTGCCGTTCACACAGCAGGGGAACAGCTGACATTACTGAACCCCAGTAACACAGGAGCAAGTGTAGACTGTGCTAACAGCACTTCCGAGAAACAACTGGCGGTGTTGTAACCCAGGGATGAGAACAGAACATGGTGGAGGCAGCAGGACTTTTTGCCGTTCACACAGCAGGGGAACAGCTGACATTACTGAACCCCAGTAACACAGGAGCAAGTGTAGACTGTGCTAACAGCACTTCCGAGAAACAACTGGCGGTGTTGTAACCCAGGGATGAGAACAGAACATGGTGGAGGCAGCAGGACTTTTTGCCAGACACACAGCAGGGGAACAGCAGGCGTTACTGAACCCCAGAAACACATCAGCGATTGTTTTCATCTGTGCATCTAACACTTCTGAGCAGCAACTGGCGCTGTTGAAGCCCAGGGTCAAGGAGGGTGTAGGCATAAAATATTGAGTTATTGCCTTGTTACGTGGCCATTGCAAATGTATGTACTTCAAACAAGAATAAATGAAGTTTTACTACGACAATAAAATGATGAATTTCAATTACAAGAATAGAAAAATATTTATACTTGACAGTCCTCTGTGGTTGATAACGTTTAATGGCTAACTGAAAATATGGTAACAAATTCAAAGCTTTCGAGACTACTCAGGTGTCTTCATCAGGCTAAGAGTAAAGCCAAAAATGAAGAATCACATATTTCTACACACAACAGGACACAGGAATAGCTAAGACAAGTGAGGGAGGGACAAGTGAGGGGAGACCGGCAACAAAAAGGAGAACAAGGATGAATTATCAGCGCCACACAATCACAGATAAATTAATGAATTTACCTGTGGCAAAAGACTTTTGTATGCCCGGTCATAGCATGATGGATATGGAATTACTGGTATTAAAATATAACTTCAAATATGAGAAACGTACAAAGGTTTCAGAATATAAGCTCATCATGACCTTTGACACTGTTAGTGATGGAATGAATAGATCACATGGATTTATGTCATTCTATATCAATTAAGGAATCTGCGTCTATGCCCTTCCAGGGTCATGAAAACCCAAAAAAAGACGCCAATGAGAGGGCAATCAAACTTTCTATCCTTATCTAGGAACTGTTCCAATATTTATGTTCATCCCTGTGAGATAATGACAGTTCTGATACACGTCACTTACTTGTCTTACCTATTGCACTATTCCTGTGTCCTGTTGTGTATAGAAATATGTGATGCTTAATTTTTTTATTTAGTCTTTGCCTGATGAAGAGACGTGAGTAGCCTTGAAAGCTTGCAATTTGTTTCCATCTTTTCAGTTATCCATTAAAAGGTATCAACCACTGCTGACTCTGAAGTCTAAATATTTTTCTATCTACTGGCTAACACGGTACAAAGATACACATGTTTTCTAATTTCAAGAAGGAAAAATAAAGAAAATACAAATATAAACGCATATATGCACATGCCAAAAATAAATGGAACAACACAACACCCAAAAAATTGGTAACAAAATATAGTGTTGTAAATTTAAGAATAAAAGTCCATTTTTTTTTTTATGAATAATGCTTAAGGAACACTATGTTAAACCATAACATAGTGAAGACAATGGATTTTGTAATAGTCACTCATCATCATCATCGCAAATTTTATGTGACAGTCACAGACATTTCAATTATTTAAGTTCATAAAATCGTAACTTTCTATAGCATGTATGACATGTCCAGCATGGACTCATCAATGTGATGATTGATGACACAATAATGTACGATAAAAAATAACCATTTAAAAAAACATTAGGCATTGTTTGTCACAATTTAAGTGTGTGCCTGCAAGTGTAGGTGAAACAAAGGCTACGGATAGCAAAGGTATATTCTATGTCTGTATCAGACAGTGGACAGCCTCTGATGGGTAATGCCGATGTTATACTGTACGTCAATAAAGTCTGCGGCTGAAATCATGCATTTTTTGCTTGTAGAGTGTTGAAGAGGGTAAAAGAATGTCTGGTTGCGCAAAGCTTTATCCGTCAACACTACCTTCCTACTGTCACGCGTAGGGTAGGGTAGCGTGTGGCAATTAGCTGACTATCAAATGTGAGGTTAGGCTGCGTTATTGCGCACTAGGGACGCAAAAAAAAATACAGCAGTAATAATTTAATGTGTAATACTCCACCTATGACAAACAAAAAAATTACGTTCCCTCTTTAACAATGTACAAGACTAACAAGCCTAATGGTTGACGCTGACTTAATTGAGATACAGTATTACATCAACATTGTCCATGAGTAACTATGCACTGTGATACCTATATACCAGTATTAATTTATATCTCTTGTGGTTGTTTCAACAGCACTTGCAGGTATAACTACCTATTGTCAGTATGCATGATGCACTTTCTAGATGTAATAATTTATTATTGGACATTATTACCATGTTTACATGCTGGCCATTTCATATATGGTGTTTGAAGTTACAGTTGGCATCAGTATGTGTATTTTATAATGTCTGTCATAAATAAAACTCGTGATGATGATGATGAGGATTTAATGATTCGTACATCCATTGACTGCATTATCTTACAGGTACAGATAAAGTTCCTTAAAAAGCATTAATTCATAAGTATGAAATGTACTTTTATGCATTAATTTCAAAATGTGAAGAGTAGACTATGTTTTATTTTTTGTTACCATTTCTAATAGACATGTGCAAATATGCGCTGTGATGACAAATTATTATTTGTCCATATTTGTCATAAAAATTTATCATTCTAGGCCTGCAAAACTTCACAATTTCATGTTTTCAGCATAACAAGCAGGGTGACGGCTCTTCCCTATTTGGAGCATGTTGGTCATGTGTTTTTCTGTCCATGTGTCGGGAACAGGAGACTTCTTGCCGTTCACACAGCAGGGAACAGCTGGCGTTACTGAACCCCACTAACAGTAGAGCTTGTGTTTTGTTCTGTGGACACGACACTTCTGAGCAGCAACTGGCAGTGTTGGAGCCCAGGGAGTAGAGTTCAGGTGGTAGAAAGATGAACATAACAGGAGACATGGATAACGTTGCGAACCAGTTATTTAATCTGAAAACGGACAGACAAATTCTGGCGAGATCCATGCCTTGTTCATTTTCAGAAAAGTAAGCCGGTCTACATTATCGGAGGATAGTCGCATGCGACGGTCTGTTAGTACACCACCTGCAGCACTAAAGACGCGCTCCGATAATACACTGGCAGCAGGGCAAGCCAGCACCTCCAATGCATACTGGCTAAGCTCTGGCCATGTATCCAGCTTAGAGACCCAAAACTTGAATGGGGAAGAGCCATCTGGGAGTACACTGAGAGGCAAAGCCAAGTAGTCTGTCACCATCTGACGGATACGTTGCCTCCCGCTGACTGGAGCCCTCTCGGATGGTGTAGACATTTGTGGCGCTGCCACAAAACTTTGCCACATTTTTAACATACTGGTCTTTCCCTGTGCAGAGGCACTGCGTGTGCTCCCTCTTGTTGCAGAGCTCTCTACACTGCCTCGACGCACAGAGCTGCTTTGTAAAGAAGTAGCAGCAGCAGTGCTCTCGGCAGTAAGTAGAACATTAGGGATTGCACCAGTGTGTCTTGGTACTCCCGCATTTTACGCTCCCGGTTCAACGGTGTGATGAGGCTTTTGACGTTGTCCCGGTAGCGAGGGTCTAGGAGGGTGTACACCCAATAATCAGACGTCGTGAGAATGTGGGCGATGCGGCGGTCGTTTCTTAGGCACTGCAGCATGAAATCAACCATGTGCTGCAGACTCCCAACTGGCAAAGAAACGCTGTCCTCTGCAAGAGGCGTCATCTCTGCCTGCTCTGCATCACCCCACCCTCGCTCTACATACTGACTAGAGCGTTGTGTACCTCCCTCTGGAGCGATGTCTTCCTCCTCCATTGACTCCTCCTCCTCATCCTCCTCACAAAGTGAGCCCTGCCCAGCCCTTTGTGAGGAACCACGTTGCGCTGACTTTCCAGAAGGTGATGGAATTTGTGACTCCTCATCCTCCACCTCTTCCAAAACCTCATCCCTTATTGCTTGCAGTGTTTTTTGAAGCAGGCAGATAAGGGGGACAGTCAGGCTGACTAGTGCATCATCTGCACTCGCCATCCGCGTTGACTCATCAAACGCACGCAAAACGTGGCACATGTCCTTCATATTGGCCCACTCATTAATGGTGAAGTGTGGACGGCGCAAATTGCGTGTTGATTGCGCCTGATGCAGCTGATACTCCATTACTGCTGGCTGCTGCTCACACAACCGCTCCAACATATGTAACGTTGAATTCCACCTGGTGGATACGTCACATATGATGCGATGTTCAGGAAGGCGCAATCTGCGTTGCAGAGCTGCAATGCGCGATCTGGCCATGCTGGAACGTCGCAAGTGAGTGCACTCTAGGCGGACCTTGTGCAGCAGTGCATCAAGATCCGGATAGTCCCTCAAAAAACTCTGCACGACCAAGTTGAGCACATATGCCAGACATGGTATGTGAGTGAGTTTGCCAAGGCCCAGAGCTGCCACCAGATTTCGGCCATTGTCACACACTACCAAGCCTGGCTGGAGATTCGCTGGCAAAAACCACACGTCGCTCTCCTGCTTGATGGCATTCCAGACCTCCTGCGCTGTGTGGCTTCGATTCCCCATGGGAATTAATTTCAGAACGGCCTGTTGCCGTTTGGCCACGGCTGTGCTCATATCGGTCGCATCAGGTAAGCGTCCACGGGTCCATGTGGAGGTAAACCGTGACGGCTCCTGCAGCGATGATTCTGAGGAACTGGAGTAGGAGGAGGAGTCAATGTGGACAGACTTGATTCCGGCAATCCTTGGAGTTGGCAGAACACGTACAGCGCCACTCGCAAGATCTGTACCCGGCTCCACAACATTCACCCAATGGGCAGTGAGTGAAAGGTATCGTCCCTGGCCATGGGTACTGGTCCACGCATCGGTGGTCAGGTGGACCTTGCTACTGACGGCGTTTAGTAGCGCATGTTTAATTTTTGCCTCAACATGCTTTTGCAGACCAGGGACGGCTTGCCTGCTGAAATAAAATCGGCTGGGCACATTGTATTGTGGGACTGCCAATGCCATTAATTCACGGAAACTGTCAGTCTCCACCAGCCTGAATGACAGCATTTCAAGGGACAGGAGTTTTGCAATGCCAGCATTCAGAGCCTGTGCTCGTGGATGGTTTGCCGAGTATGGCCGTCTTTTATCCCATGCCTGTGCTACCGATGGCTGTTTTGTGGCCTGGGTGTGTGAGGATGACAGGGAACTTGCAGCTGTGGGTGGAATAACACTGTGTCTCTGGACAACAGTGACAGAGGTTCTTCCATGGCGATCCTTTGAGGAAGCCGAACCAGCTGTGTGTGAACTGGAGGAAGAGGCTCCAACACGAGCTGAAGATGTAGGTGCTGCTGTAGGTTGGCCTACATCTCCAGTGTGTCTTTGTAACTCAACAAAGTGCTTTGACCGCACATGTTTCCACATATTTGTTGTATTAAGGTTACTGACACTTTTACCTCTTTTAATTTTTTGATTACACAGCTTGCATTTGACATAGCAAATATCATCTGCAACTGTATCAAAAAAGGACCACGCAGAGCAAGTCCTGGGAGCGCCCGGTTTGGCTGTTGGAAGAGAACTGCTCCGAACGGGTGCCAAACTGGAGGCTACAGGCAAGCGAGTCTGCAGCCTACCTCTCCCTACTGTTTGGACCGTTGGGGCAATCTCTTCCTCAGAGCTGCTCCCACCACCTTCCTGTTCCTCACGCCATGTTGGGTCTTGGACCTCATCATCTCCACCACTACCCTCTTCCAACACCTGCTGTTGTTGGGTGGTCTGGCCAGCACCATGCTCAACAGAAACTGGCAACTGAGTCTCATCATCATCAGATGCGTTCTGCGGTGTGCTGACCATCGGCACTGGCTCACCCGCCTCTTCAGATTCAGAGAGACACAGCTGTTGCGCATCACTGCATACTGCCTCTTCTTCACATTCCAGAATGCTGCTTGGCTGGGCCCCTGTTTGCAAGCCAACAGATTCTGAGAACAGAAGCAGAGACTCAGCTGGCTCCTGTACAGAGCTCTCTGACTGCCTGGGCAATTTGGCAGGCGGTGAAGAGACTGATGGTTGTTCAACAGTGCTGTGGTCCTGAGAGGAGGTGGAAGCTATTGAAGTCGATGCATTGGCTGCCATCCAACCAACAACGGCTTCAATTTGTTCTTCACGCAGCAGGGGGGTACGCTGAGCTCCTACAAAAGTGCGCATAAAGGAACGCTCACGGGGAAAACTGGTGGATGCTGTGTCACTGGGTGCGGCAGCAGCCACAGAATCCCCACGTCCTGTCCCTGCTGCAAATCCACGGCCACGACCACGACCACGTGCCTTACTCACTGACTTCTTCATCTTGGTAGATTGATAAAGAAAGTCAGAAAAGTTATAAGGCCTAAGTGTGGTTATTCCTCACAGACTACAGTGAACCCTGCAGACAACTGTTCAGTATCTGTGAAAGGCCCCTTTGTGTACTTCTATAGTGTTTGCAACCAATGTATTGTATACGGATGGAAGCGCGTCACACTAATAGATTAGATTTTTTTCCACTAAAATGGAGCAGCACCAATAGAGAAAAATGTGAAGGATGAGGCAGTGACACACGCTCAGCAGACTACAACCGGCAGTGGTTGAAGAACAAACTGGAGCGTAATCTGCACCACAAAATGAAAAGCTCACAGACTACAGTGAACACTGAAACACAACTGTTCAGTAGCTGTTAAAGGCCCCTTTGTCTACTTCTATAGTGTTTGCAACCAATGTATTGTATACGGATGGAAGCGCGTCACACTAATAGATTAGATTTTTTTCCACTAAAATGGAGCAGCACCAATTAGAGAAAAATGTGAAGGATGAGGCAGTGACACACGCTCAGCAGACTACAACCGGCAGTGGTTGAAGAACAAACTGGAGCGTAATCTGCACTCACAAAATGAAAAGCTCACAGACTACAGTGAACACTGAAACACAACTGTTCAGTAGCTGTTAAAGGCCCCTTTGTCTACTTCTATAGTGTTTGCAACCAATGTATTGTATACAGATGGAAGCGCGTCACACTAATAGATTAGATTTTTTTCCACTAAAATGGAGCAGCACCAATTAGAGAAAAATGTGAAGGATGAGGCAGTGACACACGCTCAGCAGACTACAACCGGCAGTGGTTGAAGAACAAATTGGAGCGTAATCTGCACTCAAAAATGAAAAGCTCACAGACTACAGTGAACACTGAAACACAACTGTTCAGTAGCTGTTAAAGGCCCCTTTGTCTACTTCTATAGTGTTTGCAACCAATGTATTGTATACGGATGGAAGCGCGTCACACTAATAGATTAGATTTTTTTCCACTAAAATGGAGCAGCACCAATTAGAGAAAAATGTGAAGGATGAGGCAGTGACACACGCTCAGCAGACTACAACCGGCAGTGGTTGAAGAACAAACTGGAGCGTAATCTGCACTCACAAAATGAAAAGCTCACAGACTACAGTGAACACTGAAACACAACTGTTCAGTAGCTGTTAAAGGCCCCTTTGTCTACTTCTATAGTGTTTGCAACCAATGTATTGTATACGGATGGAAGCGCGTCACACTAATAGATTAGATTTTTTTCCACTAAAATGGAGCAGCACCAATTAGAGAAAAATGTGAAGGATGAGGCAGTGACACACGCTCAGCAGACTACAACCGGCAGTGGTTGAAGAACAAACTGGAGCGTAATCTGCACTCACAAAATGAAAAGCTCACAGACTACAGTGAACACTGAAACACAACTGTCCACAATCTGTGAAAGGCTACTCCTTTGTCTACTTCTATAGTGTTTGCAACCAATGTATTGTATACGGATGGAAGCGCGTCACACTAATAGATTAGATTTTTTTCAAATATAATGGAGCAGCACCAATTAGAGAAAAATGTGAAGGATGAGGCAGTGACACACGCTCAGCAGACTACAACCAGCAGTAGTTGAAGAACTAACTGGAGCGTGATCTGCACTCAAAAAATGAAAAGCTCACAGACTACAGTGAACACTGAAACACAACTGTCCACAATCTGTGAAAGGCTACTCCTTTGTCTACTTCTATAGTGTTTGCAACCAATGTATTGTATACGGATGGAAGCGCGTCACACTAATAGATTAGATTTTTTTCCACTAAAATGGAGCAGCACCAATTAGAGAAAAATGTGAAGAATGAGGCAGTGACACACGCTCAGCAGACTACAACCGGCAGTGGTTGAAGAACTAACTGGAGCGTAATCTGCACTCACAAAATGAAAAGCTCACAGACTACAGTAAACCCTGCAGACAACTGTTCAGTAGCTGTGAAAGGCTCCTTTCTGTACTTCTATAGTGTTTGCAACCAATGTATTGTATACGGATGGAAGCACGTCACACTAATAGATTTGATTTTTTTCTAATATAATGGAGCTGCACCAATTCCACTAAATAAAATTAAAAAAAAAAAGAGTCAGTGACACGTGCAGATGCCTACAAACAGCGGTGGATGCAGAGCAAACTGCAGCGTCACCTGCACTGTCACACACACACCTTGCACAGAGCTGTTAAAACAACACTGGCAAAATGAAGCTTTACACAGCGGTTGGTAAACTAGCCTGCCTAAAGCACAGTAGTACACAAAATCGCAATATCTAACTGTCCCTCAGAGTGAGCAGAGTAGCGTTCTGTCCCTAACTGAGTTCACAGCACAGTGACGCTAAAATGGAGGCGGCGCCTTTTAAGTGCATTCTGACATCATTTCAGCAGCCAATCACAGCCATGCCATTAGTTAAGATGACCGCAGCATTACAGGATGTGCCCACACTTCATAAGATTCATCATTGGCTGACTAACATCACATTGCCTCTCAAAGAATTATGGAACTTCGATTCCGGTATACAATATTGAAAAAGTATCGGAATTAAGTATCGGAATTCCGATAACGCGAATATCGGCCGATACCCGATACTTGCGGTATCGGAATGCTCAACACTACCCCTCACTATTAATGGTGTTCACCAAGAAAATTTGGATTTGGTAGTATTGAATAATTTGCCTTCTCCAGTGATTTTGGGGTTACCCTGGTTAAAATTGCACAATCCTGTTCTGGATTGGTCTACCAGTAAAATTAAGTCCTGGAGCTCTCAGTGTTATGACAGGTGTTGTAACGGGCGTATTGCTGCTGTGGATAAAGGGGAACTACCTGCACCTATTCAGGATTTTTGGAAAGTTTTTTTCTGAGAAGGAATCGCAGATGTTACCTCCCCATAGAGCCTATGATTGTACTATTGAATTTGTCCCTGGAGCGACTCTTCCTAAAAGTCGGTTATTTAATCTTACTATTCCTGAGAGAAAGGCTTTGGAGGAATACATACAGACAAGCTTGGCCGCCGGTCACATTAGGCCTTCCAAGTCTCCTGTGGCTGTTGGATTTTTTTGTTAAAAAAAAGGACGGCGGTTTACGTCCTTGTCTGGACTTTCGTGAGATTAATAAAATTACTGTACGCAATCCTTACCCACTGCCATTGATTCCTGATTTGTTTAACCAGTTAGCGGGGGCCAAGTGGTTCTCTAAAATTGATCTTCGAGGGCATACAATTTGTTGCGCATAAAGGAGGGTAACGAATGGAAGACTGCTTTTAACACTCCTGTGGGTCATTTTGAGAATCTGGTTATGCCTTTTGGCCTTACCAATGCTCCAGCATTTTTTCAGAATCTTATTAATGACATCCTTAGACCTTTGATCGGCAAAAATGTGGATGTGTATTTGGATGACATTTTGATTTATTCGCCGGATTTGGAGTCTCATTGGCTGAGCGTTCGTGAGGTATTACAGTTATTGAGTGACAATTCGCTTTTTGCTAAGCTGGAGAAGTGTGAGTTCGCTGTACAGAGAATTAGTTTTTTGGGCTAAGGTTTTGAGATGGATCCGGTGAAAGTTCAAGCTGTGCAGGAATGGACCTAGGCCTATTGGTTTGAAATCATTACAGAGGTTTTTGGGTTTCGCCAATTATTATAGAAAATTCATTAAAAAATTTTCTATTATTGTCAAACCACTGACCGATCTCATCAGGAAAGGTGCTAATGCGGTTCAGTGGACTACTGAGGCCATTGAAGCTTTTGTGTTTTTAAAGGAGAGTTCAGCTCTGCTCCCATCCTTATGCAGCCTCATGTGACTAAACCGTTTTTGGTTGAGGTTGATGATTCTTCGGTGGGGGTCGGCGCGGTGTTGTCTCAGGAAAACACGGATGGAATACATCCCTGTGCCTTTTTTTCAAAAAAATTTTCTGAGACTGAACTGAATTATGATATTGGTAATCGGGAATTGTTGGCCATTAAACTCGCATTTGAACACTGGCGGCATCTCTTGGAAGGTGCTGAATTTCCCGTTCAGGTTTTCACTGATCATAAAAATTTGATCTATCTTGATGCTGCCAAACGCTTGAATGCCCGTCAGGCTAGGTGGGCACTGTTTTTCTCGCGGTTTAATTTTTCTGTTACGTATATCCCAGGTACTAGGCATGTTAAAGCCGATGCTTTGTCTCGCAGCTTTTCTCCCATGGTCGGTGCTGAGGAGGAGGAGAACATTTTACAAGAAGGGGTTGTGATTGCTGCTTTGGACTCTGTGTTGGAAGATGAGATTCTTAAAGCACAGGAGAATGCCCCATCTAACACTCCCCATGGGAGGTTGTTTGTGCCTGGGACCTTTAGGAGAGATTTGTTTGTTGAGTGTCATGAGTCTCGGTTGGCAGGTCATCCTGGAATCTCTGAGACCAAGAGACTTGTGGGTCGCAGTTTTTGGTGGCCTGGATGGCAGAAGGAATTCATTAAGTGGGTTCGTCAGTGCACTGTGTGTGCTAGATCTAAGTCTTCACATACTCCTGCTGCAGGGTTGCTTTGCCCTCTGGAGATCCCTAGTGCACCTTGTGTTATGAATGTTTTAGAAATGAATTCTGAGCAGAAGCTCCCTCTGGTGGATACAAACGGTACTGAACCATTCAATGAGGATTGGGAATCAGGAATCACGGACTGGCTGGATATAAGGGAGGTTCCCCCCATCATAGTTGCCGGTGATCAATTGTTCTTGTCTCAACGTTGTTTCCTGGTTCACTTGGAAGCTTGCTGAGTCTTGCCTCTTCTCCTGCTCTCAGTTAAGATATTTTCTGTTTTTTTGTGTTTTTGTGCTTGCCATTTGCAATTTTCTCTACATTTCTGTGAGGTTGGCCAGGTTCCCCTCCTCGGGGGGCTTAGGCGCCTCTCGGTTCCTCTGGAGCCACTGTTGTTTGTTCATTTGCCTTTTCCATTTTTTTCTGTGGCTGCGGCTTAGTTTTGTTACACCAGAGAACTAATTTAGGTGGTAGAGGTCGTGTGATCTCAGGTGTTTTTGCAATTAGTAGAGTTGGCTTTTTTTAGGGTTTTTTTTTGGATTGCAGTAAGTATCCTTCCTATCCTTTTCTGTCCAGGCAGATTGGGCCCCAGCGTTTGCTCATACTATTTTCTGTCTGTGTCTGTATTTCCTCTTGTCTAACCGCCATTACATGTTTGGGGGCTTCCTATGTTCTTTGGGGATCTGCTCCGGGGCAGATAGCTTTCCTCTTTCTATCTTTAGGTGTAGTTAGCCTCTCAGGCTGTGACGAGGCGTCTAGGACCAACGTAGGAACGCTCCACGGCTGCCTTTAGTTGTGGTGGTTAGTCAGGGTACTGCAATCCAGTAGATCCCAACCTCTCTGGTGTATTGCCGTTTTTGCCTGCTCTCCTCAGCTACCAAAACATAACAGTATCACCGGCCAAACTGAAAATTATATGGTACTCACAGAAGGGAAAAATAGTGTGGAAAGAAAAAAGTTGTCAGAGTTGTCAGAGATTTTTTTTTTTCTGTTTGTTGCATTTTTTTTCCCTCTTTTTCTCTGGGTGCTAAGGAGGATTTTTTTTTCTCTCAATGGAGTTTGCACAGTTGTCTGGCCGTGTGGATCAGCTTGCCACTGAAGTTCGGAGCATTGCTACCTATCTTGCAGGGTTACCGGTTGTGGAACCTAGGATCCCCAAGCCAGATTTGTTTTTGGGGGATCGAGCTAAATTTCTGAATTTCAAAAATAACTGTAAGTTGTTTTTTGCCTTAAAACCTAAGTCCTCAGGGAACGCAGCACAGCAGGTTCAAATTGTCATCTCTCTCCTGCGCGGCGATCCTCAGGATTGGGCTTTTTCCCTGACACCTGGGGACCCTGTTTTGAATAATGTTGATGCATTTTTTCTGGCTCTGGGGTTATTGTACAATGAACCTAATGTCACTGATCAAGCTGAAAAAAACTTCTTGGCATTAAATCAGGGGCTTGAGGACGCTGAGTTGTACTGTCAGAAATTCTGAAAGTGGGCAGTTCTGACCAAATGGAATGATGATGCTTTGGCAGCCCTTTTTCGGAAGGGTCTGTCAGAGAATGTAAAAGATGTTATGGTGGGTTTCTCTGCTCCCTCTGGTCTCAATGATTCTATGTCATTGGCGATTCAAATTGACAGACGTTTGCGTGAGTGTAGAGGTATGCGTGGTATGCTGTTGCCTTGTGAACCAGCTTCTGAACCCATGCAGTGTGATAGAGTGGCTTCTGGGGCACAGCGTCATGAGTTTTGAAAACGCAATGGGTTATGTTTCTACTGTGGTGACGCCTCTCATGCTATTTCAGTCTGCCCTAAGCGAGGAAGACGTTTTGCACGCTCAGTTGCCTTGGGTAGTGTTCAGACTAAATTTCTGTTGACTGTTACCCTGATTTTCTCCCTGTCCACATTTTCTGCTCAGGCTTTTGTAGATTCTGGAGCAGCTATTAACCTGATGGATTTTGATTTTGCTAAACGTTGTGGGTTTCCCTTGATACCACTACTGAAGTCTATTCCCCTACTGGGGATTGATTCTACCCTTTGGCTGAGAATAAACCCCAGTTTTCTACTCAGGTGATAATGAGGGTTGAACCTGATCATCAGGAGAGTTGCAAATTTTTGGTGCTGTATAATCTGCATGACATTATTGTACTAGGTTTCCCTTGGTTGCAGTCTCATAATCCTGTTTTGGATTTGGAAATCTGTGTCTGTAACCAGTTGGGGCTGCCAATGTGTTAATGTCAACACTCCTGTTTTTTCTGCCTCTCCCCAGGCTCAAGATGTGCCTGACTTTTTGACTGATTTTTCGGATGTGTTTAGCAAAAGTAAATCTGCATCCTTGCCCCCCCATAGGAGCTATGACTGCGCTATTGAATTAGTGCCTGGTAGTAAATTCCTTAAAGGTCGCCTTTTTAACTTGTCTGTACCTGAACATGACGCTATGCGGTCTTATATCAAGGAGTCATTGGAGAAGGGTCATATCAGACCATCCTCTTCACCCTTGGGTGCCGTTTTGTCCCAAAGAGATCCTGAGACCTCTAAAAGTAACCCTTGTGCTTTTTTCTCTCTAAAATTTTCTCCAACTGAATGTAATTATGACGTGGGTAATCGGGAGTTATTGGCCATGAAGTGGGCTTTTGAAGAGTGGAGACATTGGCTGGAGGGAGCCAAACATCAGGTGGTGGTCCTCACGGACCATAAGAATCTGGTTTATCTGGAATCAGCCAAGCGACTTAATCCTAGACAGGCCAGGTGGGCCTTGTTTTTCACACGTTTTAATTTTGTGGTTTCCTTTCTTCCTGGCACTAAGAATATTAAGGCGGATGCCCTCTCGAGGAGTTTCCTTGCGGACTCTCCTGAGTTATCTGATCCTGCTGTTATTTTAAAAGAGGGTGTAGTTCTTTCCGCCCTCTCGCCCAATTTGAGACTGGCTCTGGAGGGTGTGAGGAGGATAAACCCGAGCGCTGCCCTGTTGGGAAATTGTTTGTCCCAGACCAGTGGAAGAAGAGTGTGATGTCTGAGATTCATTGTTCCGCGTTGGCCGATCATCCCGGAATTTTTGGTACCAGAGACTTGGTGAGTCGGTCCTTTTGGTGGCCTACTTTGTCTCGTGACGTCAGGGAGTTTGTGCAGTCCTGTGGGACTTGCTCTCGCTCCAAGCCTTGCTCTCGCTCTAGTGGTTTGTTGATGCCATTGCCTGTGCCCAAGAGACCATGGACCCATATCTCTATGGATTTTATTTCCGACCTCCCTGTTTCTCAGAGAATGACCATTATCTGGGTGATTTGTGATAGGTTTTCCAAGATGATACATCTTGTGCCATTACCTAAGTTGCCTTCCTCCTCCGAATTGGTGCCTTTGTTCCTTCAGCACGTGGTTCGGTTACACGGCATTCCTGAGAACATTGTGTCTGACAGAGGAGTCCAGTTTGTTTCCAGATTTTGGAGGACTTTTTGTTCTAAACTTGGTGTTCAATTGTCTTTCTCCTCTGCTTTTCATCCTCAGACCAATGGACAAACTGAGAGAACAAACCAGACATTGGAGACTTATCTGAGATGCTTTGTGTCTGCTGATCAAGATGACTGGGTCTCTTTTTTGCCTTTGGCTGAGTTTGCTCTTAATAATAGGGCAAGCTCTGCCACTTTGATGTCTCCATTTTTCTGCAATTTTGGGTTTCACCCTCGATTTTCTTCGGGACAGACGGAGGCTTCTGTCTGTCCGGGTGTTGACTCTGTTGTGGAGCCCAGCGGTTTGCCAACCGGCATAGGACTGATGGTCCTCGGTTTAAAGTGGGGGACTTGGTCTGGTTGTCCTCAAGAAATATCCCTATGAGAGTTGCATCTCCTAAGTTTAAGCCTAGGTTCATTGGACCTTAAAAGAGCATGGAGATTCTTAATCCTGTTTCCTTTCGTTTATTTCTTCCAGGGACATTAAAAATCCAAAACGTTTTCCCCACAAGCCTTATTGAAAGGTTTGTCGAGCCCGTGGTTCCTATGGCTGCGCCCCCGACCCTGTTTTGGTTGAGGCAATCTGGTAGGTGTTAAAAAATTGGATTCTCGTTTTTCTAGACGGAAACTCCAGTATTTGGTTAAGTGGAGGGTTATGTCGGAGGAAAATTCTTGGGTGTGCTTCGACATCCATGCTAGGAACTGTTCCATCGTATCACAGAGCTCATCCTGACCAACCTGGTTGCAAAAAAGAGGGGCGTGACCCCTCCTCAAGGGGGGTACTGTTATGAATGTTTAGAAAGAATTCTGAGCAGAAGCTCCCTCTGGTGGTTCAAACGGTACTGAACCATTCAATAAGGATTGCAATAGAACACGGACTGGCTGGATATAAGGGGTTTCCCCCCACATGGTTGCCGGTGATAAATTTGTTCTTGTCTCAAACGTTGTTTCCTGGTTCACTTGGAAGTTCCTGATCTCCTGCTCCAATAAGATAATTTTCTGTTTTTTTTTGTTTTTGTGCTTCCATTTGCAATTTTCTCTGCATTTCTGTGAGGTTGGCCGGGTTCCCCCCCCTGGGGGTTGGCGCCCCCTCTGTTCCTCTGGAGCCATGTTGTTTGCATTTGCCTTTCCAGTTTTTTCTTGCTGCGGCTTAGTTTGACACCAGAGAACAAATTTTAGTGGAAGTCGTGTGATTCAGGTTTTTTTTGCAATAGTAGAGTTGGCTTTTTTAGGGTTTTTTGGATTGCAGAAAGTACCTTCCTATCCTTTTCTGTCCAGCAGATTGGGCCCCGCGTTTTGCTCAACTATTTTCTGTCTGTGTCTGTATTTCCTCTTGTCTAACCGCCAACATGTTTGGGGCTTCCTATGTTCTTTGGGATCTGCTCCGGGGCGATACTTTCCCTTTCTATCTTAGGTTATTAAAGCCTCTCACGTACGAGGCGCCAGGACCAACGTAGAACGCTCCAGGGCTGCCTTTAGTTGTGGTGGTTAGTCGGGTATAAAACCACTAGATCCCAACCTCTCTGTGTATTGCCTTTTTTGCCTGCTCTCCCACTACCAAAACATAAAAACCTTGGACACATTGGCTAGGACTTTATTACTGACCTTCCCCCCTCTGAGGTTTCACTGTCATCTGGTGGTCTGGACCGTTTTAGCAAGATGTTCATTTGGGTTTCCTTTCACAAACTGTCTTCGCTAAACCTCCTAAGGCCTTTGTCAAGGAAATTGTCAGACTACATGGCGTTCCTACTGACATTTTTTCTGATAGGGACTACAGTTTCGTGGGTCGTTTTGGCGCGCCTTTTGGACAGGGTTTGGGGGTCATTTGTCATTTTCGTCCGGATTTTCATCCTGATCAATGGCCAACAGAAAGGAAAAACCAGATGCTGAGCATTTCTTCGTTGTTTTGTGGGGACAAACAAAGGGGGGTCAGAGTTTTGCCACTTGCTGAATTTGCCTTAACAATCATACATCCCTTCTGCGGTTGTTTGCCTTTTTTTTGTTGTACCGGAGACATCCGTTGTTTGGGTCATTCTCCAAATTGGTATCGGCTGTGCCTGAAGAGGAAATTTTTACCGGTGTTTAGAGAGAGTTTGGACAGAGTGCGTGGTAACTTCAGGAATAACGAAAATCTAAAAGGACTTTGATAGGAAAAGGCAAGAGGTTTTGTTTGCTATTGGGGACATGGTTTTTTTCCCCCTTTAAAAATCTGCGTTGAGGGTTCCTTCTAAAAAATTGGGTCCCAAGTTTGTAGGGCCCTTCAAGGTGCTTCGGTGTTAACAATCTGCCGTTAGTTGGAGGTTCCCTACCTCCTGGAAGATTACCGGGGTTTCATGTTTCTCTGTTGAAAAGAGCTGATGTGTGGATGGAGACGCCTCTGCCTCTTTTCCCCGGGTGGAGGACGGGGAATATAAAATTTCCCGCATTAAATTCTAGACTTATAGAGGAAGTTTGCAGTATCTCGTTTTTGGAAGGGTTTCGGACCCGAGGATAACCATGGTGAGGGGCGAAAGTTTTTTTCTGCGTCCAAAAAGTCAGAGCGTTTCACAAGAGGTTTCCGGGTAAGCCTGGGGCCCAGGGGGCCGGAGGATCCTCTTAGAAGGGGGGGTACTGTTGAACTCTCCTGTTAGTTTTTTCTATCTTTCTGTCCATGACCTTTTTTGCCTACTTAATCCGCTCCCCCCCTTCGCTTTGCTGGGCTTCATTGTAACTTCTACTCTTAAGCAGCCGGTGCTTTGTTTACCTACTCAAATATTTTGCTTGGTCTTCAGACCTCTATGGTTTTATGTTTTTTGTTTTTCTTTTTACTGCCCAAAAACTTCTGTTAGGAGTGTCCACCTTTTTCTCCCAGTCCCTATGCTTGTAGGGATCCTTCCTCGCATCTATAGTCTTTCGCAGACAGCTGAGGACTTTAGCAGGGCTGATCGCAGGATCAGGTTCCCCCGTTACATCGTAGGGATTGAGCTTAGTTTTTTTTGTTGGGAAAAAACCCCCTTTCTCCTTAGTGTTTGTAGCAGAACAAAAAAAAGGACAAACTGCACAATACCTTGGGTCCAATTTCTTCTGTTTCCCTTGGAAAATAAAAAAAAAAGGGGAGAAAATCATTTTTGTGGAAAAAAATATTTTTTATTTTATGGCTCTTTTAAAAACTTCTGTAAGCACTTGGAGTTCAAAATTCCCACCACACAACTAGATAAGTTTTCTTTTGGGGGTCTTTTCCAAAATGGGGGCACTTTGGGGGTTTCCACTGTTTTATCACATCAGGGGCTCTCCAAACTGACATGACCCCGCTACCATTCCATCAAAAGTCGAAACCAAAACGCACTACTCCCTTCCGAGCCCGACCCTTAAACCCCTACAGTAGTTTTCCCCCACATATGGGGTACGGAAATTCAAGACAAATTGAACAACAACTTTTGGGGGCCAATTTCTCCTGTCCACCCTTGGAAATAAAAAAAATTGGACAAAAGATCGTTTGTGGAAAAAATATGATTTTTTATTTTAACGCTCAGGCGTTAAAAACTTTAGTGAAACACCTGGGGTTCAAAGGTCTCACAACACATCTAATAAGCCTTGAAGATCTAGTTCCAAAATGGGTCATTTGTGGGGGGTTTTCACTGTTTAGGCACACAGGCCCTCCAAATGCACAGGGGTCCAGGAAATTTCTGCGTTGAAAAAGTAAAATGGCGCTCCTTCCCTTCCCAAGCTCTGCCATCAGGGTTACCTCCATAGGGATCAGCGACTCGGGACAAATTGCACAATAACTTTTGGTGGTCTTGTTCCCCTTTGGGAAAATAAAAATTGGGTGAAAAGAAAATTTTTTGGAAAAAATATGTTTTTTTAATTTCCCTCAAAGTTATAAACTTTGTGAAGCACTTGGGGGCCAAAGTGCCACCACAGTCTAGAAAGTTCAGGGGTCTAGTTTCAAAAGGGGTCATTTGTGGGGTTTTCTACTTTTTAAGGCATATCATGGCTCTCCAAACCACATGGCGTCCAACTCGATTCCAGCCATTTTGGGGTTTAAAAAGTCAAATGGCGCGCCTTCCCTTCTAAGCTCTGCCGTGCGCCCAAACAACCAGACAAATTGAGCAACAACTTTTGGTCCAATTTCTCCTCTACCCGGGAAAATAAAAAATTGGGACTAAAATAATTTTGGGGAAAAAAAAGGATTTTTATTTTCATGCCCAGGCATTATAAATTTCTGTGAAGCACTTGGGGTTCAAAGGCTCACCACAGACTATAAAAGTTCCTAAGGGGCTAGTTTCCAAAAGGGGGTCACTTGTGGGGGTTTCCACGTTTAGGCACATCAGGGCTCGCAAACGGAACATGACACCCATCAAATCTGCATTCCAAACATCATTACTTCCTTTCCGAGCCCTGCTGTGCCCCAAACATTTTTTCTCCCCCAAATAGGGGTATCAGCGACTTGGGACAAATTGGACAACAACTTTTGGTCCATTTCCTGGAAAAATCAAAAATTGGGACTAAAAAACATTTTTGTGAAATTTTTTTCCAACCAGGCATTATAAACTTTAGTGAAACACTTGGGGGCTCAAAGTGCCACAACAATCAAAAAAGTTTCCTTAAGGCGTCTATTTCCAAAAAGTGGTCTTTTGGGGGTTTTCCACGTTTAGCACATCAGGGGTCTCCAAACGCGACATGGGTCCAATCTCATTTCCACCAATTTTGGGTTTTAAAAAGTCAAATGGCGCTCCTTCCCACGAGCCCGCCGTGCACCCAGAACATGTTTTCCCCACATATTGGGTATCGTGCCAACAATTTTTCCTTTTTTTTTTTTCCCTTGTGAAAATAAAAAAAATTTTTAAAAAGTCTTTTTGGACTAAAAATTAAAGTCATTTTTTCCTTTCCACTTCTTCAGCTCGGTGAACCCTAAAATTAATAAACTTTTTAAAATTTTTTTGAGTTTAGGGTAAAAATTTTTTTGAAGGGGGCACTTTTTGGTTTTTTCGCCTTTAAACCCCCCCAAATAATTCAAATGGATGTGGCCCTAAAAAAAAAAATTTTAAAAAAAGAAAATCACTGGGGCAATTTTAACCCTAAAATTTCCTAAAAAAAAAATTTTTGGTTCCAAAATTGTGTTGATGAAAGTAAATTTGGGGAAAAGTTTTAAATAACTATAAAAAAAAAATCAAAGTTGAATTTGCAAGTTTTTTAAATTTCCCAAATTTCCGTTTTTTTTTCCTTAAAAAAAAACTTATATCGAAAAATTTTCCACTACATGAAGTACAATTTTCCCAAAAAAAACATTCCAAAATCGCGAAATCCTAAACGTTCCCAATTTAAACCTCAAAAGAACAGGGGCAGAATTGAAAAAAATTTTTTCCCTTCATTAAGTGCAAAACCCCCTTTTGGGGGTTAAGGGGAAAAAAAAGGCTTTTTGAAAAATTTTAAAATTCTTTGAGTCACCCTGCCCCGCACAGCACTCATTGGGGACATCCAAAATTTTTTATACACGCTTGCCATTCCACATTAAAAAACAAGACAAAATAAAGCAAAGAAAACCGAAGCATTTCTGAATCACCCCGGGGGGGGGGCCCAAAGAAATCCGACCAGGCCACATGCTTTTAAACGGACCTCCACACCAAAACCCCAAAAACCCGGTTAAGGCAAAAGGGCCGAACGGGGGATAATTTTAATAAAGCCTATGGGGGAGGGGAGGGCTTCTGTATTTTTGTAAGCAGCCCGGGTCAACACAATAAAGATAATAAAAGGCGGCATAACCAACACGCATGGCAAAAAGGGGGGCCAAAATTTATATCACCGGTCGGCCCGCTTTTTCACCCTTTTCTATGGTTGGTTTTTGCAGTGTGGAGGGGATATCTGAAATGTCGTCCGCCTGGTGGCCCCCTTTTCTGCGCAGCCCCTTGCGCCATGGGGTATTTGGGTATTCTTAGGTTGTTTGCATTTATATTGTCATGTTTTTGGGGCGTAATGGCCACGAAAAAAAAAGTAAGTAAACTGGGGCCCCTATGAGAATGCTGTATGTTTTGGGTGCTCAAAAAAGAGATTGGGGTAATTTCCAAATTTTTTTTAAAACAAAGAATCAAATGGCATTTGCACTTTTTTAAAAAGCAGAACCTAGGGAGGCGGTTCTTTGTTTTTTTTTTTTTATGAACATTCCCGGTCTTTCACAAAATTAGAAACATTAAAAAGTAATTTTTTTTAGTTCTTCAATACAAAAAGGAAACCCAAAAATTAAAAATCATCAAAAAGGTTTTTCAGTTTTTTTTTGTAATGTTGATGATTATGGGGTTCAACAATGAAAA
>JARQOD010001571.1:0-95246 GCA_033576555.1 Oophaga sylvatica | reverse complement strand
AAAAAAAACACTAGAAAAAACTCCAACACTTTTGATATATATAAAAATACTGAGACCACACGATCTCTCCGCCGCTAGATCAGACCTCTGGTGTGCACTGGTAGCAAAACAGCAGATACTTAAATAACAAAGAACCAAAAATACATAAACTGTCTCTGGTGTGAACAGGTAGCAATTCAGCGGATGCAAAAATAACAGGGAACTGAAAATGCATAAACAATGGTAAATGAGAAACCGCATTCAGCGCAGGCCCCCACAGTGGAACCTGGCTGCACAATCCAGTAGGGCAGAAAACTGAGATAGACAAAAACACAAGCCACAAAAACAAGCAGAAAACAACTTATCTGAAGGTTGCAGGAGACAGCAGAAAGCAAGCTGACTTCCAAATGGGACCAGGAAGAACAACAAATCACCGGCGAGGATCATGGGAAGGTTACTCCCTTATATCTTCCCATTCAGAGCTACCTGATTGCCAATTGTCCCAGCTGATGGACCTCTGCCAGCTAAATCAGCTTCACTACTATCAGCAGCCACCAGAGGGAGCCCAGACTCAGAATTCAGATCCAAGACGTTCACTACAGTTTCCCCTGCTGGATTCAGCTAAAGAAAATGGGTCAGGATCATCATAGATAAAGGGTAAAGCCCTGAAAAACAATTCCCACTCTTTGCTCCTCATCTCCAGAGAGGTAAGGATGAAGTTTAAAATTTACGTGATTCTTTAAATACAAAAAACTTGTCCCTACCTCCTGAAAACATGTCCGGGAGGGCAATTTTGGGTTGAAGCTGGACCGGCCTACTCACAGAGTTCCCCACAGTAGAAGTCTGCAACCTCTGCCATTGCTGCTGAACCTCAGATCGAAGGTCAGTCACTTCCAGTGACAACCTCTGTAGCTTCTCTGCCAGCACAGAACCAGGATCCATGAACCCAGAAAAAAAAAAAAAATTGACATATTTTTTCCCTTTTTTTAAAAAAAAATGTGTAAAGTGTACAGCTGGTGTTAATATCACACTGAGTGAGGGAGATGCTAAGTGCAGAATAATGGGGAGATTGAGGAGAGGCCCAAACACTAGGGAAGGGTGGAGTGGAGACCCTAGGCGGACTTACCAACACCCTGTCTTGGCTGATGTTCCTAAATAGGTTCCACACCTATCGCTGAGCAGGAACCTAATCCCTGCTCGACTCTAGCGAAAGGCCCTGGATAGGGAGGGGACGGGTTAAGTGCTAGTCAGCCCCCACTGCAACTAAATACAGAGAGGGAGGACAAATGGTGGGATACACTTAGCCTGAGAAAACCACAAAGATATGACGCCAGCAATCCTCCAAGAATACTCCAAGAAGACACTAGCTGATGCTAGTACTTCCAATCAGACAGAGTGAAATTGAACACCTGCACCTTGATGAAGAGACTGAAGGTATTTAAACTTTCAGCAAGTGTGTGCTAATTAGCAGCAGAAAGTGGAGGTAACTGTTGGGTCCTAGAGGGAGAAGGATATCACTCCATAACAAAGATGAAAAAATCAAAATGGTGCTTGTAGAGCTAATCGCAATGACCTTCTACAGCCAGATCCAGGATGACTACCTGTCACACCTGACACACCGTGACAGGTGTCCAGGAAGTTAATTTGATGATTATCATAGGACACAGTGAATAGTAGGACAGAGAGATAAAGAGATTTTTTTATGTGCCAGATTTTTTATGTGCCAGAAAGGTATAGAAATTGTTCCAGGCATGCTCAGTATCAAAAAGCAGAATCCGTCGCTGGAATCCCTCTTTTGACGGATTCCGATGGATCCTGCGCCCATAGGCTTCCATTATAGCCCACGACAGATGGCAGTGGATCCATCGCTGTCCGATTTTCCGACGTACACAAAAAATGTTCCTATGTCTGTTGCCTCCGTCCGACGGACAAAGAATTTTCGACGATCTGTCGAACGACGGATGGAACGTGCAGCCTTCCGTCGCAATCCGTCGCTGATACAAGTCTATGAGAAAAACACAGATCCTGCAGTATCAATTGCAGGATCCATTTTTTTCACAAAACGACGGATTGTGACTAGAGTTGAGCGATACTTTCCGATATCCTAAAGTATCGGAATCGGAATGGTACCGCCGATATCACTAAGATATCGGCGATACCCGATACCGATACCGGAAGTCCCATGTAAGTCTATGGGAACAAAATATCGCAACTAAAAAAAACCCATTCTTTCCTTGTAAACACTAAATATACACACATAGAATACATATATATATATATATATATACATGTCATTGTGACATATATATATAAATATATGTATAGTTTATACACTTCTACATAGTAAAATATCCTCTGATTTAATTGCCGGGTAAAGCCGGCTTCAGTGAAAAGACAGAAGCACCCGACATGAAATGACACTTGGTGTACATAGGGTTAACCATGTCTTTTCATGTCGTTTGCTATCTGATTTGCACAAACAATTAAATCAGACCATGTGTGCAAAATTTCACACCTGTAGGGGTTAATTAAAGGTGTAAATTCGTTGTAAAAAAACGGACTTTTTTGCTACGAATTTACACCTTTAATTAACCCCTACAGGTGTGAAATTTTGCACACATAGTCTGATTTAATTGTTTGTGCAAATTAGATAGCAAAGGACATGAAAAGACATGGTTAACCCTATGTACACCAAGTGTCATTTCATGTCGGGTTCTGCATTTTCACAAAAGCCGGCAATTGAATTAGCGGCTATTATACTATGTAGAAGTGTGTGAACTACAAATATAAATATATATATATATGTGTCACAAATTCAATGACATGTATATATATATATATATGAGGTGTAAAATTGCTGAAAAAAAATGCGTGGGCTCCCGCCCTATTTTCGCAACCAGACAGACAAAGCCAGTGAGTGGGGGCAGATAATAATAGCCCAGAGAGGGACCATTATTTTTGGCCCCCCCCCGGCTACTAACATCTGCCCCCAGACACCCCAGGAAAGACAAATCTATAATTAGATTCGCCCTTTCTGGCACTTTGCCCGTCTATTCCCATTGCCCTGTAGCGGTGGCGAATGGGTTAATATGGGGTTAAAGCCACCTTGCTATTGAAAGGTGACCTTAAGCCAGGTTAATAATTGAGAGCTGTCAATTAGACAACTATCAATTATTAATCCTATTGCATGAAATAAAAATAAAACACACACACTTTAATTAAAAATCATTTTAATGAAATAAAGACACATGTTTTTGACCATCTTTTATTTTACTGCAAAAACCATTTCCTGTAATAAAAATAAAATAAAAAAGCAAAATTATTCTTACCTATCCCATGCACAGTCAGGTCCCACGGTGTAATCCTTCAGAAAGGGTTAATGTTTACTGCAGGGACCGCAGCTAATGCTGCAGCCTCACAGTAAACCCCAAATGAATGAGTTCCTCTCCTGCCTGACAGGAGAGTAAAGGCTGGGTGTCACATAACGATACACCAGCGATCCCGACAACGATATGCACTTGTCAGGATCGCTGGTGTATCGCTACATGATCGCTGCTGAGCTGCCAAACAGGCAGCTTAGGCAGCGATCTGGGACAGCGACACTGCGGGTAACATCGCTTAAAGGCCCGTCTCACATAGCGATATCGCTACCGAGATCGCTGCTGAGTCACTAGTTTTGTGACGCAGCAGCGAGCTCACCAGCGATATCGCTGTGTGTGACATTCAGCGACGATCAGCCCCCCTGCGGGTATCGCTGATCGTCGCAGAAATGTCAGGACCTTTTTTTGATCGCTGGTTTCCCTCTGACAGGCACGCATCGCTGCGTGTGACAGGCGGGAGTCCAGCGATCCGCTGGTAACCAAGGTACACAGCGGGTTTCCAGGCACCGCGCAGCGCTTGGAAACCCGCTGTGTACCTTGGATACCAGCTCCCTGCATCAGGGCGCTGGTATCCAAGGTACACAGCGGGTTTCTAGGCACAGCCCCGCGCCTGGAAACCCGCTGTGTACCTTGGTTACCAGCGGATCGCTGGTCTCCCGCCTGTCACACGCAGCGATGTGTGCCTGTCAGCGGGAAACCAGCGATCAAAAAAAGGTCCTGACATTTCAGCGACGATCAGCGATACCCGGCAGGGGGGCTGACCGTCGCTGAATGTCACACACAGCGATATCGCTGGTGAGCTCGCTGCTGCGTCACAAAACTAGTGACTCAGCAGCGATCTCGGTAGCGATATCGCTATGTGAGACGGGCCCTTAAGTGGAAAGCTTAATTGATTGCTTTCCACTTTCACTTCAGGTCAGCCAGGGACACCATCAGTGACGTCAGAGGGAACTGATTAACAAAAATAGGGGTTCCCTTCGAAAAAAAAAATGGCGTGGGGTCCCCCTATTTTTGTTAACCAGCCAGATGAAGCAGACCGCTGAGGCCTGGATTTTCAGGCTGTTAAGGAGCCAAGATCCATGGACCTTGCCAGCCTGATAATACCAGGCCACAGCAGTCTGCATATCTTGGCTGATTAACAAAAATAGGGGATCCCCTCGAAAAAAATTGGCGTGGGGTCCCCCCTATTTTTGTTAACCAGCCAGATGAAGCAGACCGCTGAGGCCTGGTTTTTCAGGCTGGTAAGGATCCAATATCCATGGACCTTACAAGCCTGATAATACCAGGCCACAGCAGTCTGCTTAGCTTGGCTGGTTAACAAAAATAGGGGATCCCCTCGAAAAAATAACGGCGTGGGGATCCCCCTATTTTTGTTAACCAGCCAAGTAAAATGCAGACTGCTGCGGCCTGGTATTAAAAGACTGTCAAGGCCCATGGATTTTGGCCCTCAACAGCCTGATAATACCAGGCTACAGCAGCCCCACATTTGGCGCATCAAAAGATGTGCCAATTGTGGCACTTTACCCGGCTCTTCCCACTTGCCCTGTAGCGGTGGCAAGCGGGGTAATAAGGGGTTAATGTCACCGTTGATTGCACGGTGACAATAAGCCCGGTTAATAATGGAGAGGCGTCAATAAGACACCGATCCATTATTAATCCCAAAGTTATTAAATGTTTAAAAAAAAGACAAAGCAAGAAAAAAGTCTTTTAATGAAATAAAAGAGACAACACAGTTTTCATTTCTTTTATTACTCTCTCATTCCTGCGACGCCATCGATCTCCTGTAAAAAAAGAAAAAAAAACAAACCAACAGTATACCACCTGTCCGACGCAGTCCATAACGACAGTCCCACGACGATCCAACTCTGCTACATCGCAATGACAGGCAGAGCCTGTCATCGCGACGCAGCACAGCTGATTACCTGCTTCCCCGGCGGTGACGTCATCGGACTGACTGCTTTACGGCCGGGATTACCCAGCAGTCACTGCAGTTATCGCGAGAAACTGCATGTGACCGCCGGGGAAAGAAGATGGCGGCCATGAAGCAGTCCAGGCCGTGACCGCCGGAGATCTTCTGCCAGGTAAGTGCCGCTGACTCCTGACAGACCCGACCGACGGACACTGACAGTGACAGTGACAATCCCGATTCCGGTATCCGATAAGACGAAAATATCGGAACTCGGAATCGGAATTCCGATACAGCCAATATCGGCCGATACCCGATATTTGCAGTATCGGAATGCTCAACCCTAATTGTGACTGATGGCAAAAAACTGATGTGTGAAAGAGGCCTTAGACAAATCCCGCCTTCTTTCTTTTTATATTCAGTTTATTCACAATATATAGGCACACACAGGAACAAGCGGTGGATACTGCATTCACTGAAGCTACTTTGTCAGTGACCTGTCTGCTGTATTGGGGTATGGTTTCTGTGGTTCTTGTCTACTTCTCCTGAGACACTTCCAGTCATATGTGTCCTTAACTGTATCTTTCACATTGGACACTGTGTCCTTCTTTCTTTTCCCCCTCTTGCCTGTGCAGTCGGGTAGGCATTTCTTTATGGATTTTTCTTCATGGACCTTTTTATGAATGTATTCTGATGTAGTTATTAGTGATCAGCGAGCACTGAAAATGCTCAGGTGCTCGTTACTCGAGTCGAGTAAATCGTAATGCCAGTGTAATGGATGTCAATGGGAAAAGCTAACATTTTTCCTGCAGCCCTCCTTCCCCTCCTGGAGGTAAGGAGGGGGTCACAAAATTGCTGAAATCGATGGAAGCAGCACTGAAATGGCATGGGGAGGACCCCTGGAAGACTCTAATCCCAGGTCGCTGCTGTGAACAATCTTGTTAGAGTATTACGCCATTTATACAGACTGACAATACAAAATAACAAACCATAGATCAAAGATGGCTTTTACTGGAAAAGATGTTATTAAACATTCTTTCCAGGATAATGACTTGTTTTTCAGGCAAAATAAATAAGAAGAAAAAATGCTCCTCCACTACTTGGGCTATGTTCACACGTCGTGTTTTTTGCTGCACTTTTGCACATTTGCATTGCTTTCAATGGTGAAAAACAACATTCACCTGAAAATGTAATTTTAACATTTTTACTACCTTACCTGGCCATGTTGTGTGTGTGAGAGACCTGGTCAGTTACATCCTGTTTAATCTATGAAGGAGGGATTGTAGAAGTCAGTGGTCTTGTTTTTTTCAGGGCCTTCAGGCTGCACTTAATATTTTTAGAAGACCAGCAGGCGTATTGTGGACAGATGAGACCAAGATAGAGATTTGTGGTAAAGCACATCATTCTACTGTTTACTATAAATGGAATAGAATATACTATATATACACTATGTTCCAAATTATTATGCAAATTATATTTTTCTCTGATTTTCCTAAGTGGTCGGTGCAAATGTCAGTCAGTCTAATAAAAGTCATCACCCGTTAGAGTATACATCGAATTTTATTGAAGAAACCTCCCAATAATAAAAGTATAATCTCCAAAATGGAAAAAAAACTCAAAATGCACTGTTCCAAATTATTAGGCACAGTAGAATTTCTGAACATTTGATCTGTTTTAAAGAACTGAAAATGCTCATTTGTGGAATTTGCAGCATTAGGAGGTGACATTCACTGAACAAAAAAGCTGCTTGACTCCAAAACATCCTAACAGGCCAAGTTACATGTTAACATAGGAACTAGGGTTGAGCATTCCGATACTTCCGATACCTGAAATCCAATGTAAGTCTATGGGAACAAAATATCGGAAGTATCGGAAGTACTTCCGATATTTTGTTCCATAGACTTACATTGGATTTCAGGTATCGGAAGTATCGGAATGCTCAACCCTAATAGGAACCCTTCTTTGATATCACCTTCACAATTCTTTCATCCATTGAACTTGTGAGTTTTTGGAGAGTTTATTCTTGTATTTCTTTGCATGAAGCCTCCCAGAGCTGCTGTTTTGAAGTGAACTGCCTCCCACCCTCATAGATATTTTGCTTGATGATACTCCAAAGGTTCTCTATAGGGTTGAGGTCAGGAGAAGATGCTGGCCACACCATGAGTTTATCTCCTTTTATGCCCATATCAGCCAATGACTCAGAGGTATTCTTTGCAGCATGAGATGGTGCATTGTCATGCATGAAGATGATTTTGCTCCTGAAGGAATGTTTCTGCTTTTTATACCATGGAAGAAAGTTGTCAGTCAGAAACTCTACATACTTTGCAGAGGTCATTTTCACACCTTTAGGAACCTTAAAGGGCCCTACCAGCAGTTTCCCTATGATTCCGGCCCAAAACATGACTCCTCCACCTCCTTGATTACGTCGCAGCCTTGTTGGGACATGGTGGCCATCCACCAACCATCCACTACTCCATCCATCTGGACCATCCAGGGTTGCTCAACATTTATCAGTAAACAATACTGTTTGAAAATTAGTCTTCATGTATGGCTGGGCCCACAGCAACCGTTTCTGCTTGTGAGCACTGTTTAGGGGTGGCCAAATCGTAGGTTTATGCACCACAGCAAGCCTTTGAAGGATACCACACCTTGTGGTTCAAGGGACTCCAAAGGCACCAGCAGCTTCAAATATCTGTTTGCTGGTTTGTAATGGCTTTTTAGCAGCTGCTCTCTTAATCCGATGTCAAAGAATAACTTGGCACTCAACTTTGGCAATAAGAAGATTTTATTGCAGTCACAGAAAAACAACGTTTCGGTCACACACGGACCTTTATCAAAGCACAGCAGTGGATATATAATAAAATAAAATACAACATATTATGAATAAATATTGATCAATCATATAAGTATGAGAGTAAGTGCATAAGGAAAAATAAAAGGACATCTAAGCTAACAGTAACTATGTGGTAAAATTTTTTTTATATATACCAGAGGCTGGAAAAATTAGAAAATAAAGAGAATAAAGAAATAAAGAAATGAATTGAAAGTCCTACCCGACTGCTTTGAAGGTATTTTCCAAATAGGTGAAAAGGGTCACACATGGGCTATTAAATTGTCTTATGGAGACGTGGGCTGCACCAGAAATAAAGAGATATTATGAGGAAAAAATATTATGAGGAAAAAATCCCTAAGGGAGTGTGATGTATAGGTTTTGTTGTTTTAAGGTGAAATAAAACAGACGTACCTAGTAATATTGGTGAACACCTGAAGAATGCACCTGGTGTATAAAATGAGGAGTATTTGCCTATGAGTGAGATGTATATCATATTAAATGAGATCAGGAAAAAATCACTGATAGGAAAAGAGGAACATGCAGTACCTGAGGATTGACATATAGGTCTAAAGGGCATGTGCCCGCTGTTTGGGAATACAGATGGTCACTATGCTGTACCGCATCTGTAATAGAGGAAACTATTGTATATATGAGATGAACTACGTCAATGTGACCCAAGAATATAGGGTAGAAAATAGGGTACTATCATGGTGAAGATATATATAGTGGCACTGAAATTGCTGATATATAGTGCCATATTGCATAATAAGGTGCAAACAGACAAAAGTCAATATAGAGTGCATCCGCTCCCTTTCTTAGATATATGCAGCGTTATCGTGTAATAGAGGATATATTATGCCATACAACTGAGTGCAACAAGTGAGGTGGACACAGAATATATCAAAGTACTATTGTGCACTTACTCAGATAATGCGGTATAGCCCTTAAGGTGGAGACACACACTGTGGTAGCAATAACATAAAGGTGGTCAGATGAGATAATGTCCAAAATAATATACCGCTATGTCATGCGGTAGTGAGGGTGCGTTCTTACCGGTGGTGGTAAAGTGGAAGGTGCAGTCTCGTTTCAACGCGGTGTCCACCGCTTGTTGGTGAGTATAATGCTCTGCTCTGTCGCCATTTATGCCTGAGGGGCGGGCTTAGGCGTCAGAGTCTGAGCGGAAGTCAGGGACCGGAAGTGGGCGGTTCCAATGCGTTCCACCAGTGAAAACATGCGTTCCAGCGGCCATATTAGGGCTGGACAAGGGCGGTATCTGCTTATATGCAGTAGATATTAATCAGGATAAAGGAACGCAGGCTTTTCAACAGAGTTAAAGTCCGGTGATGCACTTTATCTCATTGCATTAATACAGCAGTCGAGTAGGGTAGAAAAGGAAAATAAAGGAGGATCCAGAGTGGAACTAGGAACGTGTCACATTCTGTTCAATAAAGGCGACTCTGTAAAGAGAATAAGAGCATTACAATCTGTAATATAATAACATGAAACAAATAGATGTTAAATACTATGATGGGGACAAGTCCATATGATATGTATTGACATTCTAAAGATTTAATTTATATTAAATAGGACACTTAGATGAAAGAATGAAGGTCATATTCTCTATTTAATCCACGTGGGGCGAGGGTCTGTAACTCATGAATCCAAAAGGATTCTCTCCTTTTGAGATGTTTAATGCGGTCACCTCCCCGTCTCTGTGGTGTGACTAATTCAATGATTTGGAATCTCAGTTGCGCTATGGAGTGACCCATGGTGATAAAATGAAATGGGACTGGTAAGAGCATATTCTTACATCTTATTGTGGATTTGTGCTTGGAAATCCTATCCCTAATGGGCTGAGTGGTTTCGCCCACATATAATAAGCCGCAAGGGCATTTAATAAGATAAATAGCATAAGAGGAATTGCATGTGGAGTAATCCTTGATGAGGTATTTTTTACCTGAATGTGGGTGAAAAAATTTTTCCCCTTTAAGGACATTATTGCACTGGTTGCAGTGCAAACAAGGGTATGTCCCTAGTTTGGGTTTGGATATTGTGAAGAGGTCCGTATTTGTATACCCATGTCAGCTTTAACCAATGAGTCGTGGATATTGTGCGGGCGTTTGTAACAGGGCAGGAATGGATTTTTGAATTCTTCTACATTCGGGTGTGCGGTTTTAAGCATATTCCAATGTTTGCGTATTGTGTGATGCAGAATATGGACGTATGGATGATATACATGCACCAAAGGTATACGATTAGTCACTGGTTTACGGGTATTAGGTATAGGTTTTATAGCTTCCGCTAGTAAAGTTGAGGGGTATCCCCTTTCTTGGAATTTTTTATGCATCTCGTCAAACCTTATTTTACTTTGAATGGGGTCAGATACAATTTTACGGACCCTCTGAAATTGTGATCGTGGAATCGATCTCTTAGTTGTAAGAGGGTGGAGACTGCCGTAGTGTAAAATACTATTACGGTCAGTTGGCTTTCTATAGAGATCTGTAGAGAGTGCTCCACTGGCATTTTTAATGACCATAGTGTCCAAAAAACTGACCCGGTCTTGACTATGAGTGATGGTAAAGGTCAATTCTGGCCAGGCCACATTGAGTGTGTCAAAAAAGTTAATCAATGTGTCTTCAGTGCCAGTCCAAATGCAGAAGATATCATCAATAAATCTCTTCCAAATTAAACAATGCATCTTATATAATGGATTAGGATAATATATATATAAGATGCATTGTTTAATTTGGAAGAGATTTATTGATGATATCTTCTGCATTTGGACTGGCACTAAAGACACATTGATTAACTTTTTTGACACACTCAATGTGGCCTGGCCAGAATTGACCTTTACCATCACTCATAGTCAAGACCGGGTCAGTTTTTTGGACACTATGGTCATTAAAAATGCCAGTGGAGCACTCTCTACAGATCTCTATAGAAAACCAACTGACCGTAATAGTATTTTACACTACGGCAGTCTCCACCCTCTTACAACTAAGAGATCGATTCCACGATCACAATTTCAGAGGGTCCGTAAAATTGTATCTGACCCCATTCAAAGTAAAATAAGGTTTGACGAGATGCATAAAAAATTCCAAGAAAGGGGATACCCCTCAACTTTACTAGCGGAAGCTATAAAACCTATACCTAATACCCGTAAACCAGTGACTAATCGTATACCTTTGGTGCATGTATATCATCCATACGTCCATATTCTGCATCACACAATACGCAAACATTGGAATATGCTTAAAACCGCACACCCGAATGTAGAAGAATTCAAAAATCCATTCCTGCCCTGTTACAAACGCCCGCACAATATCCGCGACTCATTGGTTAAAGCTGATATGGGTATACAAATACGGACCTCTTCACAAAGATTCTTATCCAAACCCAAACTAGGGACATACCCTTGTTTGCACTGCAACCAGTGCAATAATGTCCTTAAAGGGGAAAAAAATTTTCACCCACATTCAGGTAAAAAATACCGCATCAAGGATTACTCCACATGCAATTCCTCTTATGCTATTTATCTTATAAAATGCCCTTGCGGCTTATTATATGTGGGCGAAACCACTCAGCCCAATAGGGATAGGATTTCCAAGCACAAATCCACAATAAGATGTAAGAATATGCTCTTACCAGTCCCATTTCATTTTATCACCATGGGTCACTCCATAGCGCAACTGAGATTCCAAATCATTGAATTAGTCACACCACAGAGACGAGGAGGTGACCGCATTAAACATCTCAAAAGGAGAGAATCCTTTTGGATTCATGAGTTACAGACCCTCGCCCCACGTGGATTAAATAGAGAATATGACCTTCATTCTTTCATCTAAGTGTCCTATTTAATATAAATTAAATCTTTAGAATGTCAATACATATCATATGGACTTGTCCCCATCATAGTATTTAACATCTATTTGTTTCATGTTACTATATTACAGATTGTAATGCTCTTATTCTCTTTACAGAGTCACCTTTATTGAACAGAATGTGACACGTTCCTAGTTCCACTCTGGATCCTCCTTTATTTTCCTTTTCTACCCTACTCGACTGCTGTATTAATGCAATGAGATAAAGTGCATCACCGGACTTTAACTCTGTTGAAAAGCCTGCGTTCCTTTATCCTGATTAATATCTACTGCATATAAGCAGATACCGCCCTTGTCCAGCCCCAATATGGCCGCTGGAACGCATGTTTTCACTGGTGGAACGCATTGGAACCGCCCACTTCCGGTCCCTGACTTCCGCTCAGACTCTGACGCCTAAGCCCGCCCCTCAGGCATAAATGGCGACAGAGCAGAGCATTATACTCACAAACAAGCGGTGGACACCGCGTTGAAACGAGACTGCACCTTCCACTATACCACCACCGGTAAGAACGCACCCTCACTACCGCATGACATAGCGGTATATTATTTTGGACATTATCTCATCTGACCATCTTTATGTTATTGCTACCACAGTGTGTGTCTCCACCTTAAGGGCTATACCGCATTATCTGAGTAAGTGCACAATAGTACTTTGATATATTCTGTGTCCACCTCACTTGTTGCACTCAGTTGTATGGCATAATATATCCTCTATTACACGATAACGCTGCATATATCTAAGAAAGGGAGCGGATGCACTCTATATTGACTTTTGTCTGTTTGCACCTTATTATGCAATATGGCACTATATATCAGCAATTTCAGTGCCACTATATATATCTTCACCATGATAGTACCCTATTTTCTACCCTATATTCTTGGGTCACATTGACGTAGTTCATCTCATATATACAATAGTTTCCTCTATTACAGATGCGGTACAGCATAGTGACCATCTGTATTCCCAAACAGCGGGCACATGCCCTTTAGACCTATATGTCAATCCACAGGTACTGCATGTTCCTCTTTTCCTATAAGTGATTTTTTCCTGATCTCATTTAATATGATATACATCTCACTCATAGGCAAATACTCCTCATTTTATACACCAGGTGCATTCTTCAGGTGTTCACCAATATTACTAGGTACGTCTGTTTTATTTCACCTTAAAACAACAAAACCTATACATCACACTCCCTTAGGGATTTTTTCCTCATAATATTTTTTCCTCATAATATCTCTTTATTTCTGGTGCAGCCCACGTCTCCATAAGACAATTTAATAGTCCATGTGTGACCCTTTTCACCTATTTGGAAAATACCTTCAAAGCAGTCGGGTAGGACTTTCAATTCATTTCTTTATTTCTTTATTTTCTTTATTTTCTAATTTTTCCAGCCTCTGGTATATATAAAAAATTTTTTACCACATAGTTACTGTTAGCTTAGATGTCCTTTTATTTTTCCTTATGCACTTACTCTCATACATATATGATTGATCAAGATTTATTCATAATATGTTGTATTTTATTTCATTATATATCCACTGCAGTGCTTTGATAAAGGTCCGTGTGTGACCGAAACGTTGTTTTTCTGTGACTGCAATAAAATCTTCTTATTGCCAAAGTTGAGTGCCAAGTTATTCTTTTGATTCCTATGTGGTTGGGTTCCTACTTGTGCACCTCACACAGCTGTGCCACGCTATATCTTACTCTTAATCCGATGAACTTGCCTGGCAGAAATCTTCCTCATTCTGCCTTTATCAGCACGAACACGTCTGTGCTCTGAAACAGCCACAAATCTCTTAACAGTACGATTATCACGCTTAAGTTTTCGGGAAATATGTAATGTTTTCATCCCTTGACCAAGGCATTGCACTATTTGATGCTTTTCAGCAGCAGAGAGATCCTTTTTCTTTCCCATTTTACTTGAAAACTCTGGCCTGCTTAATAGTGTGGAACATCCAGTTTTCCTTTTATTGGGCTCACATGGCAAACTAATTATCACAGGTATCTGAGATTGATTTCAGTGATCCAAAGAACCCTTAGACACAATACCATCAATGGGTTTCATTTACAAAAGAAAACAAAAAACGCTATGACACTTAAAACCAATTTGCATAATAATTTGGAACATAGTTTATATATATAGTATATAAATATATACTATAAATGGAATGTTGGTGAAGGTGCAAGAGCCTAAGAACAAATGGAGGATGAAGAGGTTATGGGTGATCAACTGTCTTGAGTTGAAGTGGATAATCATCCCTTCTCTGTTGTTCGTGATTGATAGGAGGGGACGAAGAGAACAAGCATGAGTACTATCCAGCCACCAGCACAACATGTGCTTGGACCTCATGGAAGAGCCCGACATATACATAGTGCCTTCTTACTGCACTATCTGCAACTTGATCCTCGTATAGTTATGATTCGAAATAGCGCTGACTGCTGGATTGCCACTCTGTTAGAGCTACATAATAATGCAAAATTTTTCAAGATGCTTCCCTAGAATGGGACCCGCAAATGCTGTAGTATCGAAACACACTTTTACACAACCTTAACCCCTTAATGTCCACTGACGTGCAGAGTCCGTCATGGCAAGGTGCCAGTTCCGGCACCAGGACGGACTCTGCACGTCATGCCTTTGATCTACCACTGCGTGTAAACAAGCAGTGGTAGATCAGTGCCGACAGCTGTCACAGACAGCTGACAGGCACGGCAAGCGGTGCGGGGACCTTTGCCGTCGGTCCCCGCACCCACAGCGCTGTGATTGGTCAGTCAATCTGACTGACCAAACACAGCAGCGATCGCACAGGAGAAGCTGAAATTTCAGCTTCCCCAGCGCGATCAGTGCAGGAGCCGGCGCTGCAGTGGCCAGGCTTCCTGCACTGACAGCCAGGAGCGGAGCCCCCACCGCCCCTGGCTATTAACCCCCTGACTGCTGCGATCGAGCGCGATCGCAGAGCTCAGGGGGGGAGGCAGAGGGTCGGGAGCTCCCTCTGCCTCAGATCAGCGCCACCGCAATGTATTTGCAGGGCCTGATCTCTGCCTTGATGACCCGGGGGTTGTCATGACAACCTCCGGGTCATCTAGCTACGGGAAGCTGCTGTGATCATGTCACAGCAGCTTCCACTATAGTTGCAATGCATTGCAATGCCAGAGCATTGCAATGCATTGTAACTGCAATCAAAAGTAAAAAAAAGTGAAAGTCCCATAAAGGGACAAGTTGAAAAAAATCATTTTTTAAAAAAAAATTGTAAAAAAAATATTAAAAAATAATTTAAAAAAAATCCCCTAAAAAATACACATTTTTATGTAATAAAAAAATAAAAAACAAAAAAAATACACATGTTAGGTATCGCCATGTCCGTAAAAATCCCATCTATAAAAGCATAACCCTAGTTAACCCCTTCAGTGAAAGCCGTAAAAAAAAAACACAAAAAAGTAGTAAATTATACTTTTTCCAAGCGGTATCATTATACCGCTTGGAAAAAGTGCAATAACACGCGATCAAAAAGTCAGATATAAATAATCATGGTACCGCTGAAAACGTCATCTTGTCCTGCAAAAAACAAGCCACTATACAGCATCATCAGCAAAAAAATAAAAAAGTTATAGCTCACGGAATAAACTGATGCAAAAATAATTATTTTTTCTATAAAATTCTTTATTGTGGAAAAAACGCCAAAACATAAAAAAAATATATAAATGAGGTATCGCTGTAATCGTAGTGACCCGAAGAATAAAGCTGCTTTATCAATTTTACCACACGCAGAACGGGGGAAAAAAAATAAAAAAAAAAACAATTCCAGAATTGCTGGTTTTTGTTCATTCTGCTTCCACAAAAATCGGAATAGGAAGCGATCAAAAAACGTTATGTGCCCGAATATGGTACCAATAAATGCGTCAGCTCGTCTCGCAAAAAATAAGCCCACAGATAACTCTGTCGGCCGAAATATGGAAAAATTATAGCTCTCAAAATACGGCGATGCAAAAAATTCTTACAAAAAATTATTCCAAAAAAAAGCATCTTTTAGAGTGTGACAGAAGCTAAACATGAAAAAAGGGTGTAAATCTGGTATCGCTGTAATCGCACCGATCCGAGGAATAAAGTCGCCTAATCACTAATATCGCACGAGGAACGGCGTAAAAAAGAAAACCAATTCTTCACCTGTAACGGGTCAGGGAGGCGGAACCTCTGAGCTTTATTATACAAGGAGGCTTTCCTTGTAAAGGAGCGGGTGGCACCCGGGAAGACGGACAGGAAGTCACGGCAAGTGACAGGGACAGTCTTTGGACAGACGGGAAAGAGGTCACGGCAAGTGACCGGGGCAGTCTCTGGATAGACAGGCAGGTAGTCACGGCAAGTGACCGGGGCAGTCTCTGGATAGACAGGCAGGTAGTCACGGCAAGTGACCGGGGCAGTCTCTGGATACACAGGCAGGTAGTCACGGCAAGTGACCGGGGCAGTCTCTGGATAGACAGGCAGGTAGTCACGGCAAGTGACCGGGGCAGTCTCTGGATAGACAGGCAGGTAGTCACGGCAAGTGACCGGGGCAGTCTCTGGATGGACAGGTATATACGACCTGAGATGGTGGAGCCTCCCGGTAGGCTAGCAGGCAGATGACAGATGAACGCCCCCAAGTGAGCAGGCGAGAGTCTCTGGAATAGACGATGGTCACCGCATGTGACGTCCGAACCTCCGGGTAGGTCTGCAGGCAGATGGCAGATGAACGCCCCCAAGTGAGCAGGCGAGAGTCTCTGGAATAGACGATGGTCACCGCATGTGACGTCCGAACCTCCGGGTAGGTCTGCAGGCAGATGGCAGATGAGCGCCCCCAAGTGAGCAGGCGAGATTCTCTGGAATAGCCGATGGTCACCACCGGTGACGGCCGAACCTTCAGGTAGGCTTGCGGACAGGTAGCAGACAGCAAACTGGCAGGAGACAGGCAGGTAACTGGTAACGGGACCTGAGGGCTGAAGCAGAGTAAACAGTGCAACAACATTGCTCGGGCACCTCCATTAAGGAGGGAGTACTTTATATAGGGTGGAGTCCTCCGGCATTGGCCGGGGAGCTTTTTTGAAAGATGCGCGCGGCCCCTTTAAGAGCGGGGGAGCGCGCGGGTGCGCGCCCTAAGTCCAGCAGCAGGGAAGGAGCGCGCGACCCCAGCAGGGCGGAAGGAGGACGCCGAGCGTGGGTAAGGGGGGCGACGTCCCTGCCTGGCAGAGGACGCTGGCGCAGGGGAACAGCGTCCCTGCCTGGCAGAGGGCAGGGACGCCGGCGCTACAGTACCCCCCCTTTAGGCCCCCCCTTTTTTAGGCCAGAAAGAAATTTAGCTAGGATGAGAGGGGCATGGATGTTCTCCCGAGGCTCCCACGTTCTCTCCTCAGGACCAAACCCCTTCCAATCCACCAGAAAATAGGTCTTTCTTCCTACCCTTTTGGTGGCCAAAATGTTCTCTACCTCAAATTCGTTCTCAGCAGACAGTGGAGCAGGAGGTGTACCTGTAGACTTGACAAAAGAGTTAAGTACCACCGGTTTGAGGAGAGATACATGGAAGGAGTTAGGAATCCGCAAATTGGCCGGGAGTTTCAATTTATAGGACACTGGGTTGATCTGACTGATGATCTCCAGAGGACCGATGAACCGAGGACCTAACTTGTAGGAAGGAATCTTGAGCCGAACATACTTGGACGAGAGCCAGACCTTATCCCCAGGACGGAATTGAGGGGGATTCAGACGTCTCTTGTCAGCATGTCTCTTCATGCGCTCTGATGACAGAATGAGTGCGGACCGGGTACTCTCCCATATGGAGGAGAATTCGTTAACCAGGGATTCCGCAGCTGGATTGTCCACAGAGATGGAAATAGGTACAGGGATCCGAGGATGTTGACCGAAGACTACAAGAAACGGAGATTTGGAGGAAGATTCGCTCTCGTGATTGTTGTACGAAAATTCGGCCCAAGGCAGGAGATCCACCCAGTCAGAATGGTTGGCATTAACGAAGTGCCAGAGATAACTGGTCAGAATCTGATTGATTCGCTCGACTTGACCATTGGACTGTGGGTGGTAAGCGGAGGAGAAATCCAGGGTGACGTCTAGCAACTTACAAGTGGCTCTCCAGAAACGTGAGGTAAACTGTACCCCACGATCCGACACAATGTGACGAGGCAGACCATGAAGACGGAAGATGTGGCGGATAAAGTCTTTAGCCAACTCGGGTGCAGACGGAAGCCCTGGCAGGGGAATGAAGTGAGCCATCTTGGAAAATCGGTCAACGACCACCCAAATGACCGTACAACCAGCAGAGACGGGAAGATCCGTTATGAAGTCCATGGCTATATGCTGCCAGGGGGCAGCGGGTACAGGAAGCGGGAGAAGACGGCCGGCAGGCAGGTGTCTCGGAACTTTGTTGCGGGCACAGGAGGCACAGGCAGAAACAAAGTCTATTACATCCTTGTGCAGGGTAGGCCACCAGTAATGCCGGGTAATGAGCTGGAGGGTCTTTTTCTGACCAGCGTGGCCAGCTAGTTTAGACGAATGACCCCAGTGGAGGATCCTCTCCCGATCAGGTACCGATACGAACGTCTTACCAGGAGGGAGACGATTTAGACTCACGGGAGCCACCTGCATCACTCTGGCGGGATCGATGATATGTTTAGGTTCCTCCTCGAGATCCGACACCAGGAAAGACCGGGACAAGGCATCCGCCTTGATGTTCTTGTCGGCCGGGCGAAAGTGTAAAAGAAAGTCGAAGCGGGCAAAAAACAAGGACCACCGGGCTTGGCGAGGGTTAAGTCTCTGGGCATGCTGGAGGTAAGCCAGATTCTTGTGGTCAGTGTAAATGATTACCGGATGAAGAGCCCCCTCGAGTAGGTAACGCCACTCCTCCAATGCTAGCTTGATGGCCAATAACTCTCGGTCTCCTATGGAATAATTGCGCTCAGAAGAGGAGAAGAGTTTTGAGAAGAAGCCGCAAGATACCATCCTCCCGGAAGAAGACTTTTGAGTCAGTACCGCTCCAGCTGCAGAAGAGGAAGCGTCCACCTCCAGGAAGAACTGCTTGTTGCCGTCCGGGCGATGCAGCACTGGAGCGGAAGAGAAGGCCTGTTTTAAGGAAAGAAAGGCCTCCTCTGCTTCGGGCGTCCACTGTTTGGGGTTAGCATTCTTGCGGGTGAGCGCGGAGATTGGAGCAGTCCAGGAAGAGAAGTGCGGTATGAAGAGGCGGTAATAATTGGCGAATCCCAGGAACCGCTGAATGGCCTTCAATCCCTCCGGTCGGGGCCATTTCTCGATGGCAGATAGTTTCTCCGGATCCATTCTTAGGCCAGTCTGAGAAATGATGTAACCCAAAAACGGAAGCGAGGTCTGCTCAAAGAGACACTTCTCATATTTGGCGAAAAGGTGATTCTACCTAAGCCTGAGCAGAACCTGACGAACATCCCTCCGGTGAGACTGGAGATCCGGAGAGAAGACCAAGATGTCGTCTAGGTACACCACAACGCAGGAGTAGAGCAGGTCCCGGAAGATGTCATTGACCAACTCCTGAAAGACTGCAGGAGCATTACAGAGACCAAAGGGCATCACCAAATACTCATAGTGGCCGTCCCGGGTGTTGAATGCCGTCTTCCATTCATTTCCCCGACGGATACGGACTAGGTTATATGCTCCACGAAGATCCAGTTTGGTGAAGATTCTAGCCCCCCTCAGACGATCAAACAATTCGGGAATGAGCGGAAGAGGGTACTTATTCTTCACCGTGATCAGGTTTAGGCCTCTGTAGTCAATACAGGGACGGAGAGAGCCGTCTTTCTTTTTTACGAAGAAGAAACCTGCTCCCGCTGGGGAGGTAGATTTCCGGATGAATCCCTTGGCCAAATTCTCCTCGATATATTCGGACATCGACCTGGTCTCAGCAGCAGACAATGGGTAAATACGCCCACGGGGAGGCGTAGTACCGGGTAGCAGGTCGATCGGGCAATCATAAGGTCTGTGAGGGGGTAATGTCTCTGCCTCCTTTTTATTAAAGACATCAGCGAACGACCAATATGGAATCGGGAGCCCTGGTAGATTAGTTGGTGTAGGAGAAGGACGGACGGGATGAACAGGAACCAAACACGTTTTATGACAGTCCTGTCCCCAGCGAAGGATCTCTCCAGTCTGCCAGTCGAGCACGGGTGCATGCTTTTGGAGCCAAGGTAGACCTAATAAGAAAGCATGAGAGAGTCCAGGCAGGACATGAAACGAGATGCTCTCCGAATGCAACATTCCCACCTGCAGGGTTATGGCTTCAGTGATAAGTTGGATGGGACGTGGTAGAAGACCCCCGTCCACAGCAGCAACAGATACTGGTTCAACCAGATGTTTGGTAGGAATGCGATATTTCTCTACTAGAGCCTGTGAAACAAGATTCCCGGCTGCTCCAGAATCAAGTTGGGCTTGTTCGAAATAACGGTTCTCACCGAGGAGAATTGAGACTGACAGCAGCAGAGATGAAGAGGATTTATTCTTGTCTAGGTTGACCTCTCCGAGCGAACCTAGACACAGGCGTTTCCCGACCTCTCCGGACAGGTACGGATCCGGTGCTCCTTACTGCCACAGTAGAAGCAACTCCCCTCGGCACGGCTTAAGTCCTGACGGGCTTTGACCATCTTGGTCTGGTCGACCTGCATAAGCTCAGAAGTGTGTACCTGGGGAGAAGCGGAAGGAGTTACGGGTCTCTGAAAAGAAGGAGCTAGACGAGGAAACCTTCTCTCACGGGTGACCTCTTTGGCGCGTTCCTGGAACCGTAGATCAATTCGATTAGCCAGAGTTATTAGGTCATCGAGAGAGGTTGGAATGTCTCGACCGGCAAGTTCATCTTTAATACGGCCGGACAGACCCTCCCAGAAGACAGATATCAGGGCATCATTATCCCAGGCCAGCTCCGAGGCAAGGGTACGGAACCGTATGGCATATTGCCCCACGGTGAGACTTCCCAGATGGAGACGCAACAGAGATGATGCAGAGGAGGTCTTCCGTCCGGGTTCGTCGAATACCTTCCGGAAGGCCGAGAGAAAAGCAGGCAGGTCAGACACCAGAGGATCCTCTCTCTCCCAGAGAGGATTAAGCCAGGCCAGAGCCTCTCCGGTGAGATGGGACATAATGAAGGCAATTTTGGCCCGGTCAGAGTTAAACTGGTGAGCCAGGAGTTCGAAATGCAGGGTACACTGGTTAATGAAACCCCGAGCCAGAGTAGGATCGCCTCCAAACCGTGGAGGAGCAGAAAGTCGAGGTCCAGGAACGGAAACCACGGAATTGGTAAGCAACGGGACTGCCGGATTGCGAGTCATGGCGCCAGTGGTGGTTGCTGGTGAAGTAGTCAGGGTGTCCAGGCGGGAATTAACATTCCGCAGATGACCCAGGATGGACTCCTGTTGAGACCTCTGACGAGACAGTTCATACACAGGTCAGAGAGCGAAGGGGTTTGGGTGCCACCGGGTTCCATGGCCCGAGCAAACTGTAACGGGTCAGGGAGGCGGAACCTCTGAGCTTTATTATACAAGGAGGCTTTCCTTGTAAAGGAGCGGGTGGCGCCCGGGAAGACGGACAGGAAGTCACGGCAAGTGACAGGACAGTCTTTGGATAGACGGGAAAGAGGTCACGGCAAGTGACCGGGGCAGTCTCTGGATAGACAGGCAGGTAGTAACGGCAAGTGACCGGGGCAGTCTCTGGATAGACAGGCAGGTAGTCACGGCAAGTGACGGCAGTTCTGGATAGAAGGCAGGTAGTACGGCAAGTGACGGCAGTTCTGGATAGACAGGCAGGTAGTCACGGCAAGTGACCAGGGCAGTCTCTGGATGGACAGGTATATACGACCTGAGATGGTGGAGCCTCCCGGTAGGCTAGCAGGCAGATGACAGATGAACGCCCCCAAGTGAGCAGGCGAGAGTCTCTGGAATAGACGATGGTCACCGCATGTGACGTCCGAACCTCCGGGTAGGTCTGCAGGCAGATGGCAGATGAACGCCCCCAAGTGAGCAGGCGAGAGTCTCTGGAATAGACGATGGTCACCGCATGTGACGTCCGAACCTCCGGGTAGGTCTGCAGGCAGATGGCAGATGAGCGCCCCCAAGTGAGCAGGCGAGATTCTCTGGAATAGCCGATGGTCACCACCGGTGACGGCCGAACCTCCAGGTAGGCTTGCGGACAGGTAACAGACAGCAAACTGGCAGGAGACAGGCAGGTAACTGGTAACGGGACCTGAGGGCTGAAGCAGAGTAAACAGTGCAACAACATTGCTCGGGCACCTCCATTAAGGAGGGAGTACTTTATATAGGGTGGAGTCCTCCGGCATTGGCCGGGGACCTTTTTTGAAAGATGCGCGTGGCCCCTTTAAGAGCGGGGGAGCGCGCGGGCGCGCGCCCTAAGTCCAGCAGCAGGGAAGGAGCGCGCGACCCCAGCAGGGCGGAAGGAGGACGCCGAGTGGGTAATGGGGGCGACGTCCCTGCCTGGCAGAGGACGCTGGCGCAGGACAGCGTCGGCCTGCAGAGGCAGGACGCCGGCGCTACATCACCTTTGGTAGATTTGTTCATTGTGCCTCCCAAAGATCGCAGTAAGGCGATCACAGTGGTTCCCCCCCGCATATGGGGTATCAGCGTACTCAGGACAAAATGCACAATAGCTTTTGGGGTCCTATTTCTCCTGTTACCCTTATAAAAATAAAAATTTGGGGGCAAAAAGGTCTTTTTTGTGGAAAAAAATATGATTTTTTTTATTTTCACGGCTCTACGTTATAAACTTCTGTGAAGCACTTGGGGGTTCAAAGTGCTCACTACACATCTAGAAAAGTTCCTTGGGGGGTCTAGTTTCCAAAATGGAGTCACTTGTGGGGGGTTTCTACTGTTTAGGCACATCAGGGCTATCCAAACGTGACATGACACCCACAGACCATTCCATCAAAGTCTGCATTTGAAAAAGGCCTACTTCCCTTTCGAGCTCTGCCATGCGTCAAAATAGTGGTTCCCCCCCACATATGGGATATCAGCGTACTCAGGACAAATTGCACAATAGCTTTTGGGGTCCTATTTCTCCTGTTACCATTATAAAAATAAAAATTTGGGGCAAAAAGTTATTTTTGTGGAAAAAAATATGATTTTTTTATTTTCACGGCTCTACGTTATAAACTTCTGTGAAGCACTTGGGGGTTCAAAGTGCTCACCACACATCTAGAAAAGTTCCTTGGGGGTCTAGTTTCCAAAATGGAGTCACTTGTGGGGGTTTCTACTGTTTAAGCACATCAGGGCTATCCAAACGTGACATGACACCCACAGACCATTCCATCAAAGTCTGCATTTGAAAAAGGCGCTACTTCCCTTTCGAGCTATGCCATGTGTCAAAATAGTGGTTTCCCCCCACATATGGGGTATCAGCGTACTCAGGACAAATTGCACAATAACTTTTGGGGTCCTGTTACCCTTTGGAAAATAACAATTGGGGGTGGAAAGATCATTTTTGTGGAAAATGATATGATTTTTTAATTTACTGCTCTACGTTATAACCTTCTGTGAAGCCCTTGGGGTTCAAAGCTCTCACCACACATCTAGATAAGTTCCTTTGGGGGTCTAGTTTCCAAAATGGGGTCACTTGTGGGGGTTTCCACTGTTTAGGCACACAGGGACTCTCCAAATACGACATGGCATCCAATCTCAATTCCAGCCAAAAAAGTCAAATGGCGCTGCTTCCCTTCCGAGCTCTGCCATGCGCCCAAATAGTGGTTTACCCCCACCTATGGGGTATCAGCGTACTCAGGACTAATTGCACAATAAATTTTGGGGTCCTTTTATCCTTTGGAAAATAAAAATTGGTATGAAAAGATCATTTTTGTGGAAAAAAATATGATTTTTTAATTTACGGCTCTACGTTATAACCTTCTGTGAAGCGCTTGGGGGTTAAAAGCTCTCACAACACATTTAGATAAGTTCCTTGGGGGGTCTAGTTTCCAAATTGGGGTCACTTGTGGGGGGTTTCCACTGTTTAGGCACACGGGGACTCTCCAAATGCGACATGGCGTCCAATCTCAATTCCAGCCAAAAAAGTCAAATGGCGCTGCTTCCCTTCCGAGCTCTGCCATGCGCCCAAATAGTGGTTTACCCCCACATATGGGGTATCAGCGTACTCAGGACTAATTGCACAATAAATTTTGGGGTCCTTTTATCCTTTGGAAAATAAAAATTGGGATGAAAAGATCATTTTTGTGGAAAAAAATATGATTTTTTAATTTACGGCTCTACGTTATAACCTTCTGTGAAGCGCTTGGGGTTAAAAGCTCTCACAACACATTTAGATGAGTTCCTTGAGGGGTCCAGTTTCCAAAATGGGGTCACTTGTGGGGGGTTTCCACTGTTTAGGCACACAGGGACTCTCCAAATGCGACATGGCGTCCAATCTCAATTCCAGCCAAAAAAGTCAAATGGCGCTGCTTCCATTCCGAGCTCTGCATGCGCCCAAATAGTGGTTTACCCCCACACATGGTATATCGGTGTACTCGGGAGAAATTGTACAACAAATATGTGGTTCATTTTCTCCTGATACCCTTGACAAAATTTAAAAAAATTGTGTCGAAAGAAAAATTTTGGGAAAAAAAGTTAAATGTTCATTTTTTCCTTCCACATTGCTTCAATTCTTGTGAAGTACCTAAAGGGTTAATAAACTTCTTGAATGTGGCTTTGAACACGTTGAGGGGTGCAGTTTTTAGAATGGTGTCACTTTTGGGTATTTTCTGTCATATTGACCCTCAAATTCACTTCAAATGTGAGGGGCCCCTAAAAAAAATGATTTTGTAAATTTTGTTGGAAAAATGAGAAATTGCTGGTCAACTTTTAACACTTATAACTTCCTAACAAAAAAAAATTTTGGTTCCAAAATTGTGCTGATGTAAAGTAGACATGTGGGAAATGTTATTTATTAACTAATTTTTGTGACATAATCTCTCTGATTTAATGGCATAAAAATTAAAAATTTGAAAATTGCAAAATTTTCAAAATTTTTGCCATATTTCCATTTTTTTCATAAAAAACGCAAGTTATATTGAAGAAATTTTACCACTATCATGAAGTACAATATGTCACGAGAAAACAATCTCAGAATCGCCAAGATCCATAGAAGCGTTCCAGAGTTATAACCTCATAAAGAGACAGTGGTCAGAATTGTAAAAATTGGCCTGGTCTTTAACCTACAAAATGGCTTGGTCATTAAGGGGTTAAGAGAAGTTTTCCCAAAGACAGCAGTGAGGCACACAGCGTGCATCACAGCTCTAGACTTTCAACCTCTGGCATATGAGTTCATCAATACCAAAACATTAGCAACAGCAGTAGTGTAAGTGGCAGAATCAATTTCTGTGAGTCCTTTGACACATTTTTTAGACTATCTCATGGACCAACATAACAGAGTCAAAGTCTGACACGTGGTGAACAACTGGAGAGGATGGTGCAGGAGTTTCTAGAACTCAATATCAATACCATCAGGGAGGGTTTGGACCCTTTCACATTTTGGTCTTCAAAAATGGATGCGTGGCCTGAGCTGTTTCTCACACTGAAAGTTTTATCATGCCCAGTAGACAGCATTTTCTCAGAACGTGTCTTCAGCGCTGTTGGTGTGACCTAACTGATAAGCGCAGCCGGCTGTTCCCTGAAAGTGAACAAGTCATGGATCTCCAAGGACTTTTGCACCCGAATCGCAGACTGTATAGACTAGGTGATGTTGTAATTTTTAGAGTGCTGCATTGATCTCTCATAATTGCAGTCTGTGATATCTTTAAGTAAAAAAGTTGCACTCTGTAGTGCTAAAGCATGTCAATATGAAATATATTTAAATATGAATAGCAATACTGCTTCTGGATACTAGGAAAAACTGAGACACTTAACACATAATTTGGCCAACTGATGCACGAACTGATGCCCAGCAGCTAACAACAAGGCAGTTTCAGAACTGCTGGGTCCTATGTGTCTAGTGTGAATACTGAATACCTCTCTAAGACTGAAGCCTGAATTCAAAGGTAGGTAGGACCCTGTTGCAATTAAAATCCACCACATGCTGGAGGATGGAGTGCTCAGCTCTAGTGGAATAGGTGTCACTCCCCATTATGCTATTTCTACGCTCTTGAAATTGATGCCACTTTGTTGTTGTCTGCCACTTTTTTTTGGAAATGTGTACACTCCTGGTTGGGTCTCCATCTGTTGGGTTGGCTGTAGTGGAAGATGTGTCAGTACCAATTATACTATTTCTACTCTTGTGAAATCTATGCCACTTTGGTGGTGTCTGCCCATAATTATTTTAAATTTGAAGACTCCTGATTTGGTCTCCATCTGCTGGTTGGCTGTAGTGTAAGACGTGTCTGTCCCTATTACATTATTTCTACTCTTGTGAAATTGATGCCACTTCGGTGGTGTCATGCCCTATTTTTTTTTATTTGAAGACTCCTGATTGGGTCTCCATCTGCTGGTTTGGCTGTAGTGGAAGAGATGTCACTCCCCATTATACTATTTCTACTCTGGTGAAATTGATGAAACTTTGGTGGTGTCTGCCCATAATTATTTTATATTTGAAGACTCCTGACCATACATATATTTATAAATCTAAAATACAGGTGTCTGTTTTTCTAAGCTTAAAAAGTCCAACTTTTACAACCTATCATCATAATCATCATAATAGAGGCCTACCATCCCTTCTAATAATCTATTTGTCTGCCTTTGAACTAACTCTAATTTCTGAATGCCCTTTTTTAAATGTGGGGCCCAAAACTGAATCCCATATTCTAGATATGGCCTCACAAGTGATTTATAAAGGGGTAACAATATGTTTGGATCGCGGGATTTTAAATCTCTTTTTATACATCCTAAAATCTTGTTTGCTTTTGCAGCTGCTGCTCGACATTGAGTACTACTGCTCAGCTTACTTGTAACCATAATACGCAAGTCGTTCTCCTATTCTGTAGTCCGTATATACTGCCATTTAATGTATATGCAGTGTAACATTTCCAGGGGTATTTAGCTCTAGGATCGCTGTCTGGGTAGACAGAATGGCACGGAAACAGTTCATTCAGACAGCAGCTTGGTGAAAACTGGCCGCAACCAGCTTTATTAAAGTCCACAGCAAACAGATTAAAACAAAGCATAAACAGAAAACCTGGGCTTGTCTAGCCTCTAATTACACTTAGATAGATGGCCCTCTCTATCCGGGACCCAGACTCTACCAGTCTGTGCCCAAAACAACACATATGATCTCTGTTACCAGTATGGAGTTTCACAGACACTCCTCCTTGTGTCTGAAGGCAACTCCAACATCCAGACTTGAGAGAGGTCACCTCCTATTCAGTAGTCACCAGCATGGAGTGTCGCAGAGTCTCCTCTTTGTGTCCGGGTACCTCGAGCACCCAGACAGAGAGAGCCCACCTCCCGGAGTCTCCTTCCGTGCCTGGACTCCTGTCCAGACTGAATGAGCTCCCTGACTGTGCTCCCAAGCACCTACTTCTGGCTTCCTAATCAACACCTGAGTGGATTCAGGTCTGAGCTGCAAGCGTGTACTGAATGGCAGGTGTAGTGACCTTTCTTTACCACCAGGTTTACAAAGCCACACATTTCGCTCATACCAGTCAGCAAGGTACTTAGGTGAAATATACACCTCATTCACCACATATTCCTTCACTGTCTCACAGCAGATATAGGATTACTCCGTCCTACGTGCATTACTCTACATTTATTTACTGTGGTAGATCGTCTCACTCTGCTGCACACGGAGGTAGTAAGTAGAACACTGCACCTTTAAGGATGCACTTGGTTTATTAGTACAGCATAAACTAAGGTTTTAAGCACAAAAATAAATACGGCCCTTTGGGCAAAACAGCATCATGATCCTGACATCACACAGGGGAGATACGTGGACATTCTCCCTCCCGCTCTATGAATGTCCACTAAAACCAGTCCATAATATAACTTGCATTAAACTGACCCAACACGTAGTGTACTGGAGGAAACTATTCTGGTTTTACATCACTGACACCATCATGAGCAGTGACACATATCTCCCATCCATCACTTCACCTGTGACGCTGTCACACTATATTAAACCTCATTTGCAAAGTATTTTCTCATTCAGACATCTTACCCAGATCATTTTGCAATATTATAATGTCAAGGTCAGATTTTGACATCCTACAAAATGTGGCATCATCAGCAAAGACTGACACTTTACTCTCAATCACATCCACTAGGTCATTAATAAATACCGTAGGTTAAAAAGAATCAACCTAGCACATATCCCTGCGGTCCCCACTGCTGACTATATCCCATTTAGAGAACGTACCATTTATGACGACTTTTTGTTTCCTGTCATTTAGCCAATTCCTTACCCATCTGTGTATAGTTTCCCCCAGTCTATGCTTCTGTAGCTTCAGTGTAAGGGCCTGTGCACACGTTGCAGATTTGCCTGCGGATTTTTCCGCGCCGAATCCGCACCTCTTGACAGAAAACGCATGTCCTTTTTTGACGCGGTTTTGATGTGGTGTTTCATGCTGTTTTCTCATGCATTTTTGTATGAGTTTTTGACAGCTAAATAAAGATATGTTATTTAACAAAAAAAAAGATTTGTGATGTCATTTCTTGTCCAACCTCCTCTTTTACATTTGTCCAACCCACACTCCATTACACACACACAGATAAGATAGATAGATAGATAGATAGATAGATAATAGATACCAGTTGTTAGATAGATAGATAGATAGATAGATAGATAGATAGATAGATAGATAGATAGATAGATAGATAGATAGATAGATAGATAGATAGATAGATAGATGGAAAATGCATAGATAGATAGAAAATAGATAGTTAGAATTATATATAGAAAGATAGATATATAGATAGACAGAAAGATATATAGGTAGATAGTTGATAGATAGAATGGTACATAAATAGTTAAAGACACACGCGCACACACACACACAAATTCTTAACGCAATGTAGTTAAACAAAAAAATAGGAAAAAATGGCGTGGGCTCCCGCGCAATTTTCTGCGCCAGAGGGGGAAAACCAACAGCCGGGGCCAATATTTCTAGCCTGGGAAGGGGTTAATACCCATGGATCTTCCCAGGCTACGAATATCAGCCCGCAGCTAGCCTTCACAGGCTATTAAAATAGGGGGACCCACCAAAAAAAATTACATGGGGTCCCCCTATAATTTATAGCCAGAAAGGCTAGACAAACAGCTGCGGGCTGATATTCATAGCCTAGGAATGGGCCATGGATATTTGCGCCGCCCCTGGCTAAAAATACCAGCACCCAGCCGCCCCAGAATTGGCGCATCTGTACGATGCGCCAATTCCGGCACTTAGCCCTTCGCTTCCCACGCCCCTGTAGTGGTGGGATATGGGGTAATAAGGGGTTAATATCACCTTGCTATTGTAAGGTGATATTAAGCCCGGTTAATAATAGAGAGGCGTCAATAAGACGCCTATACATTATTAATCTTATATTAATAAAGGGTTAAAAAAAACACACACATAAGAATAAATTATTTTAATGAAATAAAACACAACACAGTTTTCATATCTTTATTATACGCTCAGATCCAAGCGACGTCCTCGATCTCCTGTAATAAAACGTAAAAAAATAAAACAACCGTATACTCCCTGTCCGACGCAGTCCAATTAATAACGAATGTTCCACGACGGTCTCCCCTATAGAATAGTGACATCAGGTGATGCCACTGCATTGTAGGGCCTCCCAGTGATTTACTGACAGGAGACAATGGCTCCTTCAGTGCATCACTGAGGTTACCTGAGTTCATTCTCTCACTTTATGGAAATGCTGCGTGGGAATTTTCTCACCCAGCATTGCCGTGAGAGAATGAACTGTAGTGACGTCATTCTCTCCCACCGGCAGAGCGATACACAGATCGATGGTGTCGGGGAATAGGTGAGTATATACTCTATGTTCTGTATGTTATGTGTATGTTATATGTTGTATGTAATGTATGTGTTTTTTTTTTTTTTACATTCAGCACATTGGCCGGATGATGGGACTGCTACTGTCCCATCATTGGCTAATGTGTCAGTTACTGTCACTGTAGCAGGTGTAGCCGGATGGGACTTGTAGTCCTATCTGACGATGCCTGCATACGCGGAGACACACACACAGCCCTGCACACCACCGCACATACACAGATCACGCACACAGGCCCGCACACCGCCGCACATACACCGATCACGCACACAGGCCCGCACACCGCCGCACATACACCGATCACGCACACAGGCCAGCACACCGCCGCACATACACTGATCACGCACACAGGCCCGCACACCGCCGCACATACACCGATCACGCACACAGGCCAGCACACTGCCGCAAATACACCGATCACGCACATAGGCCCGCACACCGCCGCACATACACCGATCACGCACACAGGCCAGAACACCGCCGCACATACACCGATCACGCACACAGGCCCGCACACCGCTGCACATACACAGATCACGCAGACACTGGGCACAAATCAGCGCCCACACACATAGCAATGCACACTATACACCGCCGCACTCCGCCCCCACACACATCGCTGCACACTTTACACGCCCACACTCCGCCCACACACAGCGCCGCACACTATACACGCCCACACTCCGCCCACACACTTCCCTCCTCCCGAACTGCAGCGTTTTCACCCGCAGCAAAACCGCAGATCTTTTTTAGACCTGCGGTTTTGCTGCAGAAGTGTCCGACTCAATGCAAGTCAATTGGCGCAGAAGCGCTGCAGTTCCGCACAAAGAATTGACATGCTGCGGAAAATAAAGCGCGGCGAATCCGCGCTTTTTTTCCGCAGCATGAGCACAGCAGACCTGCGGTTCCCATAGTTTAACATTGGTAGTGCACTGTGCTGCGAGTTGGGTGCGTTTCCGCACGTTGAAAAACGCAGCGGAAATGCATCTAAAACCGCAAAGTGTAAATCACATGAGCCACATTACCAACATCCAGATTTGCTCTAACCTTCTCATAGAAACCCAAAATGTTAGTTATTCCAAGGTCTGGAGTACATTTCCCTGGTATATAACCCTGAAAAGTACATAGCCTTTATGAGTCTGGGAGTACCAATACATGACAATTTGAACAGAATGTGTATGAGGTCCTCCTTTATGCTAATACAGGGTGTATCTGAGTCCCTTACTTTTTGCCGTTATTATTTTCTTCATAAATTCACCAGAAATTTTCTATTTTTCTATTATATATCAATTTTGGTTTACTTAAATCATATTTTTTATTTTGCCTTATATACATGTCATTATACAGGAAAAAAATGTTTCTGACCATTTTTTTCCTTTAAAACGCAATTTCTCATTGGTTTGGAATGCTTTATTGTCACTCCTTAAAGTGGAGTAACAAGTGAGACACCATTGGGAGTCAGAGATGCTTCCAGGGGTCTTCATAAGCTGTTCTTCTTCCATTCAGCATTTTTCCCATCCATTTAAAAAATTTTCACTGCCCCCTAGACCTATTTGTAGGATCTGCCGGAAGAAAGCTCATCTTTCCCATTGACTCCCATTATACTTGTTAATCAAAATAATAATTCAAGTATTAGGAATGACTCGGTTCGAGCAAACGAGCACCCGAACATTTTAGTGCTCGCTCATTCCTAGTGTTAATATAATAAAAATATCCAATGCCAACTGACAACAATTCATACTTGTAAAGCATATTATATCTTTATTAACCAGACTTGATCACCTAATCCTGAAAGTTACAGACGCCATCACAATTTTCCTTTTCAAGAGAAAATTGATTTCTCCAATTAGTACATTTCTGTTCCATGCTTTTCTGTTTACTCGTTTGTTCACTAAAATTAAATTGTTTATTTTAGTAACTTAATTGCGCAGCCATCATATGCTTCATTTTCATATCTATTTGTTTACTTGATTCATATTACGAAGCAAATGGTTTCATTTCCCATCCACAGAATAAATGGCACATACACGCTTATGAGCATCTGCAGTAAAACAGGTAATGACAGCTGCTAAATCAGTTTTTTAAAATGCAGTGCACATTCAGAACATGAAAATATCTTGCTTGTTCTATCAGCTTTTGTATGATTGTAGAAAGGGCTGTAACTCACGTTCTGTGTATGGCAAATTCCTCACAACATCACTTACATAGCTACTGCAATGCCTACACATTTAGTCCTTGAATTCTTTTTTTTTGTGTGACTTGGAAGATTTTTTTTAAATGTTAGTGGAACAAACTATAGTCTTCCACTACAGAGAAAGAATAAGAAATAGGTCATTTTTTAAATGTAAGTAATAAACTTTCTGTATTTTTATTTTCTTTAATTTTTTTTCCTATGGTTTACAGTGTTTGTGCATTTTTTCCGATATAGCTATTTTATTTCCTTAGTTTAGTTTTTAATTAAATACAACAAATCACTGTGTGCTTTTGCACCATAATAGGTATTTTAAACAAAAAATAGCATATATATATTAAAGGTTAAAAAATGATAGTTACATATATTCTTTTTTTTAATATGTTAATTTCTACTAGATATCTTTTCATGTTTGTGGGGTTTATCTGATATGCTGCTAACAACTTTTAGATATATGCTTTACATGAACAGAATGGTCTGTAGGAGACAATAAACCCGGAGATGTTCATTGTCTACTGTGGAAAAGTGTTCTAGCCACGATCTGTAATCATTGCATTGGTTATATGTCATTTGCAGAGGGGGGTGAGTTGTGATCACCACCCACAGAAAATGATGGATCCTGTGTTATCTACCGTGTTTCCCCGAAAATAGGGCGCCCCCCCCAAAAGTAAGGCTTGCTAGGGGAGCACTGTGCCTGTTAACCCCTTCACCCCCAAGGGTGGTTTGCACGTTAATGACCGGGCCAATTTTTACAATTCTGACCACTGTCTCTTTATGAGGTTATTACTCTGGAACGCTTCAACGGATCTTCGCGTTTCTGAGACTGTTTTCTCGTGACATATTGTACTTCACGTTAGAAGTAAAATTTCTTCGATATAACTTGCGTTTATTTTTGAAAAAAACGCAAATATGGCGAAAATTTTTAAAATTTTGCAATTTTCAAACTTTGAATTTTTATTCCCTTAAAACAGAGAAATATATCACACAAAATAGTTAAGAAATAACATTTCCCACATGTCTACTTTACATCAGCACAATTTTGGAACAAATTTTTTTTTTGTTAGGAAGTTATAAGGGTTAAAAGTTGACCAGCGATTTCTCATTTTTACAACAAAATTTACAAAGCCATTTTTTTTAGGACCACCTCTCATTTGAAGTCACTTTGAGGGGTCTATATGGCAGAAAATACCCAAAAGTGACACCATTCTAAAAAGTGCACCCATCAAGGTACTCAAAACCACATTCAAGAAGATTATTAACCCTTCAGGTGCTTCACAGGAACTAAAGCAACGTGGAAGGAAAAAATGAATATTTAACTTTTTAGCCACAAAAATGATCTTTTACAAACTTTTTTTTTATTTTCACAAGGGTAAAAGGAGAAAATGGACAGATAAGGTTGTTATGCAATTTCTCCTGAGTACGCCAATACCCAATATGTGGGGGAAAACCACTGTTTGGGCACACGGCAGAGCTCGTAAGGGAAGGAGCGCCGTTTGACTTTTTCAAACTAAAATTGGCTGGAATTGAGATTGGACGCCATGTCGTGTTTGGAGAGCCCCTGATGCGCCTAAACAGTGGAAACCCCCACAAGTGACACCATTTTGGAAACTAGACCCCCTAAGGTACTTATCTAGATCTGTTGTGAGCACTTTAAACCCCCAAGTGTTTCACAAAAGCTTATAATGCCTGGGTGTGAAAAAAAAAAAAACAATTTTCCACAAAAATGATTTTTAGGTCCCAAATTTTTGAATTTTCCCAAGGAAATTGGACCCCAAAAGTTGTTGTCCAATTTGTCCTGAGTGCGCTGATACCCCATATGTGGGGGGGGAAACTGTTTGGGTGCACGGCAGGGCTTGGAAAGGAAGTAGTAACGTTTTGGAATGCAGACGTTGATGGGGGTCATGTTCCGTTTGCAGTGCCCCAGATGAGCCTAAATAGTGGAAACCCCCCACAAGTGACCCCATTTTGGAAACTAGACCCCCTAAGGAACTTATCTAGATCTTTGGTGACACTTTGAACCCCCAAGTGCTTCACACAAGTTTATAATGCCCGGGCATGAAAATAAAAAATCCTATTTTTTTCCCACAAAAATTATCTTTTAGTCACTAATTTTTTATTTTCCCAAGGGTAACAGGAGAAAGTGGACCACATAAGTTGTTTTCCAATTTGTCCTGAGTACGCTGATACCCCATATGTGGGGGAAACCATGTTTGGGCTCACGGCAGAGCTCGGAAGGAAGGAGCACCATTGACTTTTTCCAACCAAAATTGGCTGAATTGAGATTGGATGCCATGTTGCATTTGGAGAGCCCCTGATTGCCTAAACAGTGGAAACCCCCACAAATGACCCCATTTGGGAAACTAGACCCCTAAGGAACTTTCTAGATCTTGGTGAGCAATTTGAACCCCCAAGTGCTTCACAAAGTTTATAATGTAGAGCCGTAAAATTTAAAAATCATATTTTTTTTTCCACAAAAATGATCTTTTCACCCCAATTTTTATTTTTCCAAGGGTAACAAGACTCCAAGAGTTATTGTGCAATTTGTCCTGAGTGCGCTGATACCCATATGTGGGTAAACCACTGTTTGGGTGCATGCAGAGTTTGGAAGGGAAGGAGCCCGTCGTCTTTTTCAACGCAGAATTGGCTGGACGCCATGTCTGTTTGGAGAGCTCCTGATCTGCCTAAACAGAGGAAACCCCCATAAATGACACCATTTTGGAAACTAGACCCCTCAAGGAACTTATCTAGATGTGTGGTGAGAACTTTTAACCCCCAGGTGTTTCACTAAAGTTTATAACGTACAGCCGTAAAATAAAAAATCCTTTTTTTTTTACAAAAATGATTTTTTTCGCCCCCAATATTTTATTTTCACAAGGGTAACAGAAGAAATTGGAACCCAAAAGTTGTTGTCCAATTTGTCCTGAGTACGCTGATACCCAATATGTGGGAGAAAACTACTGTATGGGCGCACGTCAGGGCTCGGAAGGGAAGTAGTGACGTTTTGGATTGCAGACTTTGATGGAATGGTCTGGGGGCGTCATGTCGCATTTGGAGAGCCCCTGATGCGCCTAAACAGTGGAAACCCCCCACAAGTGACCCCATTTTGGAAAATAGACCCCACAAGGAACTTGTCTAGATGTGTGGTGAGCACTTTGAACCCTGAAGTGCTTCACAGAAGTTTATAACGCACAGCCGAAAAAAATAAAAAATCCTTTTTTTTTTGCAAAAATGAATTTTTTGCCCCAATATTTTATTTTTACAAGGGTAACAGGAGAAATTGGACCCCAAAAGTTGTTGTCCAATTTGTCCTGAGTACGCTGATACCAATATGTGGGAGAAAACTACTGTATGGGCGCACGTCAGGGCTCGGAAGGGAAGTAGTGACGTTTTGGATTGCAGACTTTGTGGAATGGTCTGGGGCGTCATGTCGCATTTGGAGAGCCCCTGATGCGCCTAAACAGTGGAAATCCCCAACAAGTGACCCCATTTTGGAAAATAGACCCCACAAGGAACTTATCTAGATGTGTGGTGAGCGCTATGAAGCCCCAAGTGCTTCACAGAAGTTTATAATGTACAGCCGTAAAAACAAAAAAATATTTTTTTTTGTACAAAAATGATATTTTCGCCCCCAGTTTTTTATTTTCCCAAGGGTAACATAAGAAATAGGACAAATTGCACAATAACTCTTGGGGTCCAGAGTACGCTGATACCCCATATGTGGGGATAAACTACTATTTGGACGCATGGCAGAGCTGAGAAGTGAAGAGCACCGTTTGACTTTTTCAACGCAGAATTGGCTGGAATTGAGATCAGACGCCATGTCACATTTGGAGAGCCCCTGATGTGCCTAAACAGCGGAAACCCCCCAATTCTAACTCCAACCCTAACCCCAACACACCCCTAACCCTAGTCCCAACCCTAACCACAAACCTAACCCTAACACACCCCTAATCCCAACCCTAACCCTAATCCTAACTTTAGCGCCAACCCTAACCCTAACTTTAGCCGCAACCCTAACCCTAACCTAATGGGAAAATGGAAATAAATACTTTTTTTTAATTTTATTATTTTTCCCTTACTAAGGGGGTGATAAAGGGGGGTTTGATTTACTATTTATAGCGGGTTTTTATGATTGGCAGCTGTCACACTAAAAGACGCTTTTTATTGCAAAAATAGTTTTTGCAGCATCATATTTTGAGAGCTATAATTTTTGCATATTTTGGCCCACAGAGTCATGTGAGGTCTTATTTTTTGCGGGACGAGTTGACGTTTTTATTGGTACCATTTTTGAGCACGGACGTTTTTTGATCGCTTTTTATTTCGATTTTTGGAGGTTAGAATGAACAAAAATCAGCAATTCATGAATTTCTTTTGGGGAGGCGTTTATACCGTTCCGCGTGTGGTAAAATTGATAAAGCAGTTTTATTCTTCGGGTCAGTACGATTATGGCGATACCTCATTTATATCATTTTTTCATGTTTTGGCGCTTTTATAGAATAAAAACAATTTTATATAAAAAATAATTATTTTTGCATCGCTTTATTCTGGAGCTATAACTTTTTTATTTTTTCGCTGATGATGCTGTATGACAGCTCGTTTTTTGCGGGACAAGATGACGTTTTCAGCGGTACCATGTTTTTTTATATCGGTCTTTTTGATCGCGTGTTATTCCACTTTTTGTTCGGCGGTATGATGATAAAGCATTGATTTTTTGCTTCGTTTTTTTTTTTTTTTAAGGGGTTCACTAAAGGGGTTAACTAGTGGGACAATTTTATAGGGGGGTCGTTACGGACGCGGCGATACCAAATATGTGTACTTTTATTGCTTTGTTTTTTTTATTTACAGGAAGAAGTGAATTTATTGGGGAATATATATATATTTTTTTTATTTATTTTGGATTTTTTTTTAAAACATGTTTATTTTTATTTTTTTAACTTTTTTACTTTGTCCCAGGGTGGGACATCACTGTATTTTATCAGATCGCTGGTGTGACAGTGTGCACAGCACTCTGTCACACCAGCGATCGCTCAGGCAGTGCAGCAGGCTTCTCAGTGCCTGCTCTCGGCAGGCACTGAGGTAGCCGCCTCCCTCCAGGACCCCGGCGCCATCTTGGATCCGGGTCCTGGGAGGGAGGAAGCCCTCAGAACAGCGCGATCACATCGCGCTGCTCTGAGGGTCTCAGGGGGGCGCGCAGGGAGCCCCCACCCTGCGCGATCCTCCCCTGTGCCCCCAGTACACCGCGATCATGTTTGATCGCGGTGTGCAAGGGGTTAATGTGCCGGGAGCGGTCCGTGACCGCTCCTGACACACAGTCATGGGTGTCAGCTGTGATAATCAGCTGACACCCGGCCGTGATCGGCTGCGCTCCCCAGGGAGCGCGTCCGATCGCACGAGACGTACTATCCCGTCCATGGTCATACGGGCCCAGGTACCATGGACGGGATAGTACGTCCGATGGCAGTAAGGGGTTAATATAAGGCACCCCCCAAAAAATAAGGCATACCTTGTTCTGTGCATGGGGCATGCAGTTGTATCTCGCTCCCACTGTCCCCGCTGTCCGGTGACCTCCAGTGCCTGCCACTGCAGCCGCGCTCTTCCCAGGAGTTAATCACAGCCTCGGAGCTGTGTGCCGATCTCCGCCCATGAGCCCTGCACCAATCACAGCGCAGGAACCATGGGCCAGCTGACATCGTGCATAACCTCTGATTGTTCCTTGGCTGTGATTGGCTAAGGGCTCCTGCACTCTATTTGGCCAAGGGCTCCTGCGCTCTGATTGGCCCAGGGCTCCTGCACCACCAAAGCACTGAAAGCAGCACCGCGGAGGAAACCAGTAAGAAAGTGAAAGTGTGTGTGTGTGTGTGTCTGTGTATGGGTGTGTGTGTCTGTGTAAGGGTGTGTGTGTGTACGGTACACACATGGGAGGCTGCAGTGGGATACCGGGATGATGGGAGGCTGCAGTGGGATACCGGGATGATGGGAGGCTGCAGAGGGATACCGGGATGATGGGAGGCTGCTGTGGGATGATGTGGGATGATGGGAGGCTGCAATACTGTACTGTAGAATGATGGTGGCTGTAATGGAATGATGGGGGTGCTGTATTGGGGACTGTAAAGGGATGATGAGGGCTGCAATGGGATGATGGGAATATTTGGGGCTGCAAAATGATGATGGGGCTGCTACGGTAAAGGAACTGCTGTGGGTGATTGTTACGGTAGCGGTATATTGTCCAGAAAGTGTGTGAGAGCCATTTTAGAGCCCTTATGTTTTGTGGCCCTGTGTGGAAGTCAGGCAATTACAGTATCGTAGTGTGTTACTTTGATTTGTTGTCTGCTTTTCTGCTGAACGGTCTACCGTAAAGTACCATACTGTAAAAGAAATACCGTATCGTAAACAATGGTGATACGGTATATTTTTACCCCTAGACATGAGCGCTAAAAGAAACAGCTATTCCGTTGAGTACAAAAAAGGAATCGTGGAAGAATCTTGGGGCAAAAATCTTACTGAATTCTGCAAAGAGAAAATGTTGAGTGTTGTGAATGTGTTAGAAATGAATTCTGAGCAGAAGCTCACTTTGGTGGTTACAAACAGTACTGAACTATTCAGTGAGGATTGTGAGGATTGGCAATCAGGTGTTACAGACTGGTCTTATATAAGGGAGGTTCCCTCCCATCAGGGTTGCCGGTGATCAATTGTTCTTGTCTCAACTTTGGTTCCTGGTTCACTTGGAAGCTTGCTGTGTCTTGCCTGCATCTTCTGCTAACAGATAAGATATTTTCTGCTTTTATTTTTGTGCTTGCTTTTTGCATTTTGTCCTGCACTTCTGTGGAGGTCAGCCAGATGCCCTCCGGGGGCTTGTGCTCCTCTCAGTTTATCTGAGCCACTGTTATTTGTTCATTTGCCTTTTCCAGTTTTTTCAGTGGCTGCTGCTTAGTTGTTACACCAGAGAACTAATTTAGGTGGTAGAGGTGGTGTGATCTCAGGTGTTTTTGCAATTAGTGAGTTGGTATTTTTTTAGGGTTGTTTGGATTGCAGTAAGTGTCCTTCCTATCCTTTTCTTTCTAGGAAGATTGGGCCCCAACGTTTGCTCATACTATTTTCTGTCTGTGTCTGTATTTCCTCTTGTCTAACCGCCATTACATGTTTGGGGGCTTCCTATGTTCTTTGGGGATCTGCTCCGGGGCAGATAGTTTTCCTCTTTCTATCTTTAGGTGTAGTTAGCTTCTCAGGCTGTGACGAGGCGTCTAGGACCAACGTAGGTACGCTCCATGGCTGCCTTTAGTTGTGGTGGTTAGTCAGGGTACTGCAATCCAGTAGATTCCAACCTCTCTGGTGTATTGCCTTTTTTGCCTGCTCTCCTCAGCTACCGAATCATAACAGTTGAGTGTCCGATTGGTCCAAAAATGACGAGCAGATTACGGTAACTTCAGTCAACAAGTGGACAGCGGAAATGCTAAAAAGCGCAAGGTTGGATCTGGTCGGCAACCATTATATTCCAAGCTGGAAGACCTGATCTGTGAGTGGGTTGCTGACAGGAGAGCAAAGACATTGGTTGTGACTAGGGCTCAGATTCAAGAATTTGCCCTTGCAATGGCACCACACTTTGAAATTGCCCCTGAAGAATTCAAGGCATCACAACACTGGCTGGATAACTTCCTTCAACGAAATGAACTGTCTTTGAGAAGATCCACAACACTCTTTAGGCTGGAAGATGCTGAAATTATTAAACGCGCATTTGCATTCAAGAACTTTGTTGATGACGCTGACTTCTCTAAATACAATCTTTCCAACATGATTGCCATGGATGAAACTGCAGTGTTTATGGGCCAAGCATCTCAAACAACAATTGAACAACGAGTTGCCTCCTCAGTGTACGTTCCCTCCACTGCTTATGAAAGTGCACGTGTTACCTGTATTTTGGCGATGCTTCTGGATGGCACTAAAGTCCCACCTTTACTCATTTCAAAGGGTAAGAAAGACAAGATTGAATGTGTTTCAGGCATTTATATTCTTGAAACTGAAAAAGCCTGGGCCACACAAGCAGTTATAAGGAAGTGGGTCGATTTAATGCTGCCGCTAGTTATGCGAGGGAGCCAAAGAGGAATGCTGATCTGGGATGCAGCCAGCACACACCGCGCCACAGACATGAAGAACTTCCTTCATGAGAGAAAAATAGATCAAATAATGATTCCTGCAGGAATGATGGCTTATCTCCAGTCTCTTGATATTGCCATTAACAAGCCATTCAAGGACAATTTGCGTGTGGAAATCAATGACTACATTGAAAATAGATTGGAGAGAAATCAACGTGGAAACTTTGTGAAACCTAAACTGCCAGAGATTGTGACTTGGGTAAAGAATTCATGGGAGAAAATCACTGACACTTGCATTGCAAATGCACTACGAGCAGGCTACCTTGACAAGAAGTGCTCATTTAAGGACAGTGCTATTGCTAGACATGAGAGATATGTGCCAATGATTCTGAAAGAAATGGAGTCACAAGAAATTCCACAGGATCTTCAGAGTTTGTTATTATGATGTTCCAGGAGATCATGACATGGTTGTCATTGAATAAATCTTGTTTTGTGTTATTAAATATTGAGATCAGTAAATGAACCATTGTTCATTGTTTTACATGTTGTACATGGAAATACCGTAATTATACGGTAGTAACAAGAAATTCTTGATACGATTTACAGTTTATTTGATTCTACTGTTTTGTGATGACTACTGTTCAGCATACGCTGGTATGTTAATAAATGTTAATTTTTTTGTTCAAAAAAAATTTGTCAATTCTTTTTCTTAAGAAAGTAAGACACCCCCTCGAAAATAAGACATAGTGCAACTTTCGTAGCAAAAATTAATTTAAGACGGTGTCCTATTTTCGGGGAAACAGGGTATATATTTGTGATTAGAGATGGGCGAACCAGAGTGGTAAAGTGACGTCATTAAGGTTACCACCGTTCACACAAAGTCGCGTTCTCACTCTCAGCTCAGTGTATCTTGGATGCAGGGCTGAGTGTTCACATCATGTCACTGCTCAGCAATGCATCCAGATGTAGCAGAGTTGGAGCACATTGTGGGACATATGGGTTATCAGTGGACAGGTGAGGAATACTGTGAGTTTTTATTTTTACATAAATAAATGGATAAAAGAGGGTCAGGGTGAGTTCATTTCAAATAAATGACTATTTTATGTTTCTGTGTCTTTATTTCTTTTGATTATGGGGTTTAGTATTATAGATGAGTCTCCATTACTAACCCCTGGGCTTGATGTCAGCAGATGTAAAAAAAACAGCTGACATCAACATCAAAACTATTACCCCACTTTCCAACACCCTGGGCAAGTGGGAAGAGTGGGGTAAAGTGCCAGAATTGGCTTATCTAATGGATGTGACTTTCCTGGGGTGGCAGCAGGCTGCTATTTTTAGGCTGGGGAGGGTCAATATCCATGGACACTTCCCAGTCTAAGAATACCAGTCCACAGCTGTCTGTTTTAGCTTGGCTGGTAGTCAAAAATGGGGGAAATCCTATGCCATTTTCTTTTAATCACTTATTTAAATAATTAAAAAAAACAGCATAGGGACCCACTATTTTTGATAACCAGACAAGATAAAGCTCACAATTAACATGGAGCAAAAGTCCAAAAGAGTATATATAACACCAAAAATGTATTGAACATACAAAAACAAGCTAACATACATCACAGCATTATTAAAAAGATCAACGAGAACACAAGTGTTTAAGGCTGAAGACCCACAATCGTGTAGCAGGTCAAGATAACAGAAATCCTCAATAAGGTCAGACAATATGTATGCTGATATCCCTATATGTTAGGGTTGGCAGATTGCACTAAATAATAATATAAACAAAGTGCAATCGCAACCTGGGGCCCACCGTGCAAATAAGAATCCGCTGATGGTAAGCCAATGACTGAACCGAACAGCCAGCAAATCCTAGAACACATAGTGACATTAAATGTCACACAGAGTGAAAAGAATACAGAGTACCTAGCCCCATTAATACATGGAGAGGTACTACACTACAGAATACTAAGTGCTATCCCCTGTTAACTCCACAGGAATATTAGCACATGGTTGCACTTGCTCTGTAACTGGTCTGTGCTAATAGCACACATGGCCGAAACAGAAGCTAAGTCAAGCGGCTAATCATCCCAGTCGTGATGCTACTAAACAGCATAAACAGCATAAACAGCATAAAACATACTAGGTTCTGGCGCTGAGCCAGGGGGACGAAGCCACAGCAGTGTGCAAGCTGCATGCCAAAGTGGCCACACACAGAGCAAAGGACACACGCAACTGTCCAGACAGAGTGGTAGAGTATCCACCCTCATACACAAATATTAATAACACTAGCATGCCCGCGTGCGTCGTTGAGAGTCTTTTATACATTAGGCTCCACCCCAAACACTCATGCCCAGTCAGCCGATGCGTCACCCATGGGCCAATCTGGAGCTGCCATATCACCAGAGCAGCTAATGCCCGACCACCAATAAGGAGACGTCACATCATAGACATGCTCAGTATAGTGATCTCTGGACTTAGATTCCTGAGCGGAAGGCTGCACCTGTATGCCACTGGTTACTAAAGACTTGGCTGAAGAGCCAGAAGCAACCAAGTGTACACCACGAGCCTGAGCAAGCCACTGTGTCTGACACCTATGCTGAGCAGGACTCGCAGCGGCTGGTTTCGAATGGGACACCGCAGAAGGAGACAGGGCTTGGGATCTATCCTGCACAGCGGGAGAATCCCGACGCCTAACACTATCCCCCATAAATTAGTCCTCTACAACATCTATAGAACAGAAAGTAAATAAAGTGCAAAATTTTCACATTCATTGAACTGGACTATAGGACATTATGACAAAGTATAAAAAGGAAGCCAACGTGAAATGTGCACTGGGGGTGCTTGCATAGCTGATCCACATAGATTAAATGAACCAGGGAGGGGTCCTGAGGAGATAATTTGCATATTCCCAGTTCATTCTGGGATAAGTAAAGAGTCTCCGTGAGCTCAAAGAACACTGGATTTTGGCCATTGCAGCTGAAAGGAGGCCATCGGTAAACCGCACGCCTACCGGCACATTTTTCACCGCTTTGATATCTCTTTAACAATAAGAACATGGAAGAAGCCAGGAGCCATTTGGTGAGCTGCATTTCTTGCTACATGTACACACACTTACCAGTGGAAAAGCCAAATTTCACATGCCACAAATGCAAGCTTGTGTCACTGTTGGAGGAAAAGTTGCAAAATCTAGAAGAGAGGTTAGCTACATTGAAAATCATTAAGGAAGGTGAAGTGTTCATAGACAGAGCAGAATTACCTCTTCATGTTACAGAAAGAGAAGAAATTCATAGTGCACATGAATAAACAGAGGAATGGAAGCATGTGACCCAGAAAAGCAGGAGGATAGGGAGGCAGTCAGCACTCATACTACTCAGGAACCAGTACCAGGCTCTCACACAGGAGAATGATGAAGAAATATAGCAAGATAAGACTTTGCCCACAAAGAACAACCTTCTAGGCCAGGGGTCTCAAACTCGCGGCCCGCGGGCCATCTGCGGCCCTCGGGACACGAGTTTGCAGCCCTCACCTCATGGGCCCTCGGAACGGTATTTTGCGGCCCTCGGCTGGGATCTCACATGCGAGAAACACCGCATGTGAAATCCCAGTCACTCGTACCGCTCATTAAGGTCATGAATATGGACGCCACTCCTCTCATAGGCGTGGCGCCCATATTCATGAGCTTAATGAGCGGTACTACAGAAAGATGTCGCCGGGCATACTCACCTCATCTCCTGCTGCTGCCGCCGCCCGCGCTTCCTGTCTCTGACACAGAGAGCAGTGCCTCTGGATGATGTCATCATTCAGCGGCCTGCTTTGTCAGAGCGAGGAAGCGCGGGCACCGGTGATGCTGCGGACAGGTGAGAGGTGTGTGTGTGTGTGTACAGGTGAGAGGTTGTGTGTGTGTACAGATGAGAGGTGGTGTGTGTGTGTGTGTTCAGGTGAGAGGTGGTGTGTGTGTACAGATGAGAGGTGGTGTGTGTGTGTGTGTGCAGGAGAGTGATGGGGAAAAACAGTGATTTGGGAAAAGCAATGATGGGAGTGATGGGGAAAAGCAATGGGGAAAAAACAATGATGGGAGTGATGGGCAAAAGCAATGATGGGAGTGATGGAGGAAAAGCAATGATGGGAGTGATGGAGGAAAAGCAATGATGGGAGTGATGGGGAAAAGCAATGGGGAAAAACAATGATGGGAGTGATGGGCAAAAGCAATGATGGGAGTGATGGGGAAAAGCAATCGGGAAAAACAATGATGGGAGTGATGGGCAAAAGCAATGATGGGAGTGATGGAGGAAAAGCAATGATGGCAGTGATGGAGGAAACGCAATGATGGGAGTGATGGGGAAAAGCAATGGGGAAAAACAATGATGGGAGTGATGGGCAAAAGCAATGATGGGAGTGATGGGGAAAAGCAATGGGGAAAAACAATGATGGGAGTGATGGGCAAAAGCAATGAAGAGAGTGATGGAGGAAAAGCAATGATGGGAGTGATGGAGGAAAAGCAATGATGGGAGTGATGAGGAAAAGCAATGGGGAAAAACATTGATGGGAGTGATGGGCAAAAGCAATGATGGGAGTGATAGAGGAAAAGCAATGATGGGAGTGATGGGGAAAAGCAATGGGGAAAAGCAATGATGGGAGTGATGGGCAAAAGCAATGATTGGAGTGATGGGGAAAAGCAATGGGGAAAAACAATGATGGAGTGATGGGCAAAAGCAATGATGGGCGTGATGGAGGAAAAGCAATGATGGGAGTGATGGAGGAAAAGCAATGATGGGAGTGATGGGGAAAAGCAATAGGGAAAAACAATGATGGGAGTGATGGGCAAAAGCAATGATGGGAGTGATGGAGGAAAAGCAATGATGGGAGTGATGGAGGAAAAGCAATGATGGGAGTGATAGGGAAAAGCAATGGGGAAAAACAATGATGGGTGTAATGTATGTGATACAGTTCATATAGCGTCTTGTGCTTGGGTGCGATGAAAATACTTGAGACACAGGTTGAAAAAGAAAGTCTTGTATTGCTTCATACAAATTGGCAAAAATAAACACACAGGTTGCAAACCCAGAAGCAGGAGACACAGCAGGCCAAAGTAATCTAAGTTCATCAATAACTCTCCACAACAGATTCAGATCTTCTTCTATGTTACCGCAAGTCCATGCAACCGTGAGGCTTTCAAGAGCAGAGTTCAGAGTCCACAAGAGCTCCAGAGTTTCTCAGTAGAAATGGCTGGAGTACAAAGTCCAAGGCTTCAGGAGTCAGAACACAGGTTCACTGCAGGCCAGATTCTGAAGCACTGATTGCTCAGGTGTGGCTGTTTAAGAAGCAAACGGAGAGAATCAGGGCGGGAACATACAAGCTGGAAAACTCCATTTTAACTGAGGGCAAGATAGCTGCAGCAAAACAGAAAGCAAAATGGCCGACGAACAAACTGAGTTTCAGAAACAGATATACAGAACCTTACATTACTCCCCCCTTAGGGGCAACCTCCGGATGACCTCAGACCAGGCTTATGTGGGTACCTCTGATGAAACTGACGGAGCAAGCGAGGAGCATTAACGTTATTGACTGGCTCCCATGAGTTGTCCTCCACTGGGTAGCCCTGCCATTTGATCAGATATTGTAACTGATTTCTATACAACCTGGAATCTAAAATCCTTTCCACCACAAATTCTTCCTGACCATCGACTAGCACTGGGTCAGGGCAAGGAGAAGAACGTCCAGGAAACGTATTGGGTGTTGCAGCCTTTAGTAGGGATACATGAAAGACAGGGTGGATTCTCATAGTTCTGGGCAATTGAAGACGACAAGCAACGGCACTTATAATCTTACTGATTTTATAGGGTCCAATGTACTTATGTCCCAACTTAGATGATGGAATCCTTAACTTAAGATTTCTGGTTGACAGCCAGACCAGGTCTCCTACCTTAAAAACTGGTGCAGGTTTACGAAATTTATCTGCTGCCTTCTTGTACCTTTCCTGAGCCGATTCCAGATTCTCCTTTAGAAGATCCATATTCTTCTGTAAAGTCGTGACTCTTTCAGCCACTGCTGGCAAAGGCGTCTCTATGGGAAATCGTGGTAGAATATTAGGATGATAACCTAAATTAGAGAAAAAAGGAGACTGTTTAGTGGAGGCACTCTGAGAGTTGTTGTAAGAGAACTCAGCCAATGGAAGTAGATCCACCCAATCATCCTGTAGGTGGCAGATAAAACAGCGGAGATACTGCTCCAGGGTTTGATTGGTTCGTTCGGTTTGTCCATTAGTCTGGGGATGAAAAGCAGAAGAAAGGTTTACTTTAATGTCCAATGCTGCACAGAAATTTTGCCAAAACCTAGAAGTGAATTGCACCCCTCGATCCGAAATAACCTCATCCGGTACTCCATGTAAACGAAACACATCTTTAATCATCAAATCTGATGTCTGTTTTGCAGTGGGTAAGCCGACACAAGGGATAAAATGAGCTGCCTTTGTTAAACGATCAACCACCACTAGAATAGTGTTCTTCCCTTGAGAGGTTGGTAATTCGACAATGAAGTCCATAGAAATGGATCCCCACGGGCGGGACGGGGTGGGAAGAGGCTGTAACAGACCAGTTGGTGAAGAGCGAGGTGTTTTGCATCTTGCACAAACCTCACACGAAGTGACATAATCCAAAACATCCTTCCTACAAGTGGGCCACCAAAAGAAACGAGAAAGAAATTCCTGTGTCTTTAGAATTCCTCTATGCCCGGCTATTTTGGAATCATGAATGAGTTGCAATACTCTCAATCTGACTGTTTCAGGTATATACAGACGTTGTCCCAGAATCCACACACCATTCTTAAAGACAAGACTTACGTCCCTTGGGGGTTGAGCCAAAAAAGAATCCGCATGGTATGCTTCCTTGATGTCTTTAATTAGGTCTTGATGATGAATCACTCCTAGGAATCTAGAGTCAGGAAGAATATTCTTAGGAGGAGTAATTGGACGTGTCTCTGCTGAGTAAATCCTAGAGAGTGCATCAGCCTTTCCATTGCGCGATCCTGGTCTATAAGAAATAATAAAATTAAATTGGTTTAAGAAAAGATTCCAGCGAGCCTGGCGAGGAGTCAGGCACTTAGCCGACCTGATAAACTCAAGATTACGATGATCTGTCAGAACGACTATTTGCTGTGCAGCTCCTTGCAGAAGGTGTCTCCATTCTTTGAAGGCGGCAATAATGGCCAACAACTCTCTATTGCCCACATCGTAGTTCTTCTCAGCCGAAGACAACTGCTGGGAAAAGAAGGCACAGGGATGCAAGACATTCTTCTCACCTGTTCTCTGAGAGAGTATAGCTCCCACGGCACAGTCTGAAGCATCCACCTCTATTATGAAGGCAAGCTCTGGGTTGGGATGTACTAGAATAGGTGCAGTGGTAAATTTATCTTTTAGACGGGAAAATGCTTCCTGGGCTTGGGGAGTCCAGGAGAACTTAGACTCTTTCCGGGTAAGTTGGGTGATAGGTGACACTACCTCAGAGAAATTTCTAATGAAACGTCTATAGAAGTTTGCAAACCCGATGAAGCGCTGTACCTCCTTCACATTTCTAGGACTTGGCCAATCATTGATGGCTTGGGTTTTACTTCCATCCATACTAATTCCTTGTGTAGACAGTACATACCCCAGAAATTGAATTTCGGTCTTATGGAATTCACACTTTTCAAGCTTGATGTAAAGATGATTTTGTCTTAGACGTTCCAAGACCATTCTCACATGTCCATGATGTTCCTCTGTGGAGTTAGAAAAATTAAAATATCATCCAAATAAATTACCACGAATGTATCTAGGAGATCCCTGAAGATGTCATTCACCAAGTGTTGGAAAGTGGCTGGGGCGGTACTCAGACCAAAAGGCATAACCAGATATTCAAAGTGTCCATAGCGTGACCTGAATGCAGTCTTCCATTCATCCCCAGGTCTAATACGGACTAAGTTATAGGCCCCACGAAGATCTAGTTTAGAAAAAATTTTAGCATGTCGCACTCTCTCCAATAACTCAGGGATTAAAGGCAATGGATAACGGTTTCTAATAGTAACCTTATTAAGTTCCCTATAGTCTACGCATGGTCTCAGGGATCCATCTTTCTTCTTTACAAAGAATATGGGTGCCCCTGCAGGAGATGAAGAGGGGCGTATGAAGCCCTTGGCTAGATTTTCGTCTATGTACTCTTTTAAAGCCTTCAGCTCGGGCCCCGCCAGGGGGTAGATCTTACCAAAAGGTATCTCTGCTCCAGGCAATAATTCAATTGGACAATCATATGGACGGTGAGGAGGAAGCTGGTCAGCGTTCTTCTTGTCACATAAATCCACATAGTCCTGGTATACAGCTGGTAATTCAGGGACTGACATGGTTCCTTCAGGAACAGAGCAAGCTGAAATTTTTTGACTCATCTGTTTCTCTGGGAAGTGTAATTCCTTGGTCTCCCAGTTAATGGTAGGATTCTGAGCCTGCAGCCATGGTAGCCCTAGAATAATGGGAAAGTGAGGGAAGAGATAAGCATAAAGGACAGTTTCTCTTGATGATCTTTACCCATAAGAACCTTTAAAGGCTCTGTTTCCTGATCCACTGGTCCAGAGGTCAGCAGGGAGCCATCCACAGTTTCCATCTGTACGGGAGCAGCCTTCTTCACTGAACGTATTCCCTGTTTTAGAGCAAAGGAGACATCCATAAAATTTCCACTTGCACCTGAGTCGATCATGGCAGAGCTAGACACCCAGGCTGAGTCAACCCAGAGTTTGATGGAAAGAAAACAGTGAGAATTGTTTTTCTTACAACTCAGCTGGGACACCGCTGAGGAAACTTGAAAGATGGCAGCATTTACACAGTCAACGTCCTCAGAGGTAACGGAGTTTAAGTCCGAGAAATCAAGATCTGCTGCGGCAGCTATCTCTGGAGCCTGAGGCTCGGACCTGACAGATCCCCTCTCGCAACACTCACAATGAATGAGTGCTGCAGTAGTCTTGCGAGAACGGCTGGGACAGTTAATAATAAAGTGCCCTGACTTACCACAGTAAAAACATAGATTCTCCTTAAAACGATGTTCCTTGCGTGCATCACTAACCCGTCGTAGCAAAGAGTCTACCTGCATGGGTTCAGGTTCAGGTTCCCGTGTAATCCTATTCAAAGGTTCCTTAGCTGGAGAGGAAGGTAGGAAAAGGTTAGTACGATTGCTTTCGAACCATCTCTCTTGCCTGCGTTCAGTTAAACGAGTATCAATACGGATGCAGTAGTTAATAAAGTCACCTAACGCAGTGGGAGGGTCGGCACGAGCAAGTTCATCCTTAATTAGTGGGGATAACCCCTTTCGAAAAATAGATTTTTTGGCGGAATTGTCCCAGGTGGTATCAAGGGCCCATCTCCTGAAATCCAAGGCATATTCAGCTACTGAGTGCTTACCTTGGCGCAAAACTAACATGGCTGCTTCAGCTGTTGCACCTCGATTGGGGTCATCAAACACCTGCCCCATGGCTGAAATAAAGTCATCAAGGTGATTCAAACAATCATCCTCTGTCTCAATCAGAGGGTTTGCCCATATCAAAGCCTTGTTGGTAAGCAACATAATTATAGTAAGCACCTTAGATCGTTCAGTAGGAAATTGTGAAGCATGTGCAGAAAAAAAAAGATTACATTGATTAACAAATCCCCTGAATTTTTCACGTTCACCACCAAAACGAAAAGGGGGCAACTTGGGAATCCCAGAACTCGGGGCCATGGCAGGAGCCTGGACTCGCCCCTCTAGAACCTCAATCCTGGCTCGCAAATCCTGAGTAGTCTGTCCAACCACTTGCAAATTGTGATTATTTAGGTCCTGAAGATTAGTAAGACGGGTCTTTATATTCTGCAAATCTGCAAGGATATTATCAGTCACTCCACAAAGTTCCTTTATGCGGGCCTCCATTTTCCAGATCTTTTAAGACAGAATACTGGAAGAAGAGGAGAGAAAAAAAAAAAAAACAATAGTGTTCACCTGTGGCAACACTGAAGAAAGAAAAAAAACTTTAAGGGAACTGCTCACCTGGAATGGTTGTGAGAAGTCACAACCACTATCATCACAGAAAGCTTTCAACCAGACATCTGATATCCAGAGTTTCAGCAGACAAAAGAGAAGAGAAGGAGAAAAAAAAAAAAAACAATAGTGTTTACCTGTGATAACTCTGCAGAAAAAAAAACTTAAGGGAATTGCTCACCTGGAATGGTTGTGAGAAGTCACAACCACTGTTATCACAGAAAGTACAACCGGACATCCGATATCCACAGTACAGCAGACAAGCCTTTCCAGACCCAGCAGACACTAACGTTTGGCTTCAGAATCTTGTAATGTATGTGATACAGTTCATATAGCGTCTTGTGCTTGGGTGCGATGAAAATACTTGAGACACAGGTTGAAAAAGAAAGTCTTGTATTGCTTCATACAAATTGGCAAAAATAAACACACAGGTTGCAAACCCAGAAGCAGGAGACACAGCAGGCCAAAGTAATCTAAGTTCATCAATAACTCTCCACAACAGATTCAGATCTTCTTCTATGTTACCGCAAGTCCATGCAACCGTGAGGCTTTCAAGAGCAGAGTTCAGAGTCCACAAGAGCTCCAGAGTTTCTCAGTAGAAATGGCTGGAGTACAAAGTCCAAGGCTTCAGGAGTCAGAACACAGGTTCACTGCAGGCCAGATTCTGAAGCACTGATTGCTCAGGTGTGGCTGTTTAAGAAGCAAACGGAGAGAATCAGGGCGGGAACATACAAGCTGGAAAACTCCATTTTAACTGAGGGCAAGATAGCTGCAGCAAAACAGAAAGCAAAATGGCCGACGAACAAACTGAGTTTCAGAAACAGATATACAGAACCTTACAATGGGAGTGATGGGCAAAAGCAATGTTGGGAGTGATGGAGGAAAAGCAATGATGGGAGTGATGAGGAAAAGCAATGGGGAAAAACAATGATAGGAGTGATGGGCAAAAGCAATGATGAGAGTGATGGGGGAAAAGCAATGATGGGGTGATGGGGGAAAAAGCAATTATGGGAGTGATGGGAAAAGCCACGATGGGGTGATGGGGAAAAAGCAATGGGGGAGAATGAGCGCTGGGGGAGAATGAGCGCTGGGGGGAATGACTTCTTGCTGTTAACCAGTTACTGTTTACTTGTCCACCACACTGCAGTGTCAAAAGAGGAAGACAGCGAACAGGCAGCAATATCGCATCAGAGAGCTCTTGACCTCGAAACAGAAAATCCTCAGATCCTGGTATTGTAACCTAATAATAAGAATAATATTTATTCATTGATATTGCGCTATTAACTCCACAGTACTATACATACATCATCAACACTGTCCCCATTGGGACATTTGATAACATTGGAATGTTTTTGTAAGAGCTTTTCTTGTGGAAAATCTGATGCGACCCAGCCTCACCCAGATTCTACCTCCAGCGGCCCCCGGGTAAATTGAGTTTGAGACCCCTGTTCTAGGCCCTCAGAGTCTTCCTGGATGGAGAAAGAGAAATGTTATGAAGAAGAAACAAAGAGTTGTGGTCATAGGGGTTTCCCTGTTGAGAGGAACAGAGGCCGCTATCTGCAGACTGGATATAACCTCAAGAGAAAAGTGCTGTCTTCCAGGTGCAAAAATTAAAGATGTGTCTGACAGGATATCAGGACTCTTTAGAACTACAGATGACTACCCATTCCTGCTAATACATGTGGCGACAATTACACCACAAGAAAGGACCTGGAAACCATCTGCAGTGACTTTAAAAACATAGGTAAGAAAGTGAAAGAACTGGGAGCGCAGGTGGTCTTCTCTTCTATCCTCCCAGTGGATGGCCATGGAACAAGAAGGTGGAATAAGATTCTGCAGGTGAACAACTGGCTACATCGATGGTGCCGTCAGCGAGGATTTGGATTTTTGGATCACAGAGTGAATTACCTATATGATGGACTACTTGCTAGAGATGGGGTGCACCTTACAAAGACTGGAAAACATGTATTTGGAAGTTGCCTTACTACACTCATCAGAAGAGCTTTAAACTAGAACAATGTCTGAAGGGAAGCAACAAGCCAGAAAAAAGCCAAACACCTGACAAATACTATTGAGAACTCTGCTATTAGAAGTGGAAAGGAAGAACAAAGACAAAAAATATCTAAAAATCTAAATAACAAAAATATTGGAGAAAGAGAAACCAATCACAAATTAACCCCTTAATGACCGCTGATACGCCTTTTAATGGCAGCAGTTAAGGGTACTGCGGAGAAAGTGTATAGCGCCCCCCAGAGTCGGATTTTCTCCGGGGTCTCGGCTACCGGGGGTAGCCGAGACCCCAGAGAACATGATTCTAGTCGATTTTTACTGGCCTCGCTTTTGCAATCGCCGTTATTAACCCTATAACGGCAACCGAAAAAAAAAAGCCGAGATTCTCCGTTTAATTTCCCACTCCTCTGATGTGATCGCACATCAAAGGAGAGAGAAATAGGGTCCCTGGGATCCCGATCTGTCCCCTGTGCCTCCCGATGTCCCCCCAGTCCTCCTGTGGCTCCGGGAGCTGCCGGCGTCTTGTCCCGGCAAAGAAAATGGCGGGCACCTGCGCAGTGCGCAGTGCGCCCGCCGAGTCGGATTTTCTCTGGGATCTCGGCTACCAAGGGGTAGCTGAGACCCCAGAGAACATAATTCGGGTCCCCCGCAGTCCCCCTGCTTTTGCGATCGCCGTTATTAACCATATAACGGCGATCGCAAAAGAAAAAAAAAGCCACGATACTGCATGTAATTTCTCTTCCCACTGATGTGATCGCTCATCAGAGGGGAGAGAAATAGGGTCCCTGGGTACCCCGATGTGCCCCCCGTACCTCTGGGTGTCTCCCCTGTCCTCCCGCACCTCCGAGCCTCCTGGCGTTTTCATCCTGTAAAAAAAATGGCGGGTGCATGCGCCCGCCGAATATTCCGGCTGGCAGATTCATTCATTCACTGAAAGTACATTTTGATCACTGTGATAAGCTATCACAGTGATCAAAATAAAAAAATTGTACATAAACCCCCCCTTTATCAACCCCTTAGTTAGGGACATATATTAAAATAAAGAAATTGTATTTATTTTCATGTTTCCATTAGGGTTAGGGTTATAATTAGGGTTAGGGTTAGGGTTAGAGTTATAATAAGGGTTAGGGTTAGGATTGGAATTAGTGTTAGGGTTACAAATAGGGTTAGGGTTACAATGAGGGTTAGGGATGCAATTAGGGTTAGGTATACAATTAGGGTTAGAGATACAATTAGGGTTGGAATTAGGGTTAGGATTAGGGTTAGGGTTAGGATTAGGGGTGCGTTGAGGTTAGGGTTGGAGCTAGAATTGAGGGGTTTCCACTATTTAGGCACATCAGGGGATCTCCAAACATGACGTGGCATTCAAAAAGTCAAATGGCGCTCCCTCCCTTCCGAGCATCCAAACAGTGGTTTACCCCAACATATGGGGTATCGGCGTACTCAGGAAAAATGGCACAACAACTTTTGGGGTCCAATTTCTCCTGTTACCCCTGGGAAAATAAAAAAAAATAGAGTGCTAAAAATTCATTTTTGAGGAAAAAAAAAGTGGTTTACCACCACATATGGAGTATCAGCGTATTCAGGAGAAATTGCACAATACATTTTGTGGTTCATTTTTCTTTTTAACACTCATGAAAATAAAAAAAATTGGTTCTGAAGTAAATTTTTTGCAAAATAAGTTAAATGTTAATTTTTTCCTTCCACATTGCTTCAATTCCTGTGAAGCACGTAAAGGGTTATTAAACTTCTTGAATGTGGTTTTGAGTACCTTGAGAGGTGCAGTTTTTAGAATGGTGTCACTTTTGGGCATTTTCTATCATGTAGACCCCTCAAAGTGACTTTAAATGTGATGCTGTCCCTAAAAAAAATGTTATTGTAAAAATGAGAAATCGCTGGTCAACTTTTAACCTTATAACTTCATAACAAAAAAAAATTTTGTTCCCAAAATTGTGCTGATGTAAAGTAGACATGTGGGAAATGTTATTTATTAAGAAATTTGTGTGACATATCTCTCTGATTTAACGGCATAAAAATTTAAAGTTTGAAAATTGCAGAATTTTCAAAATTTTCACCATATTTCCGTTTTTTTCATAAATAAACGCAAGTCATATAAAAAAATTACCACTAACGTGAAGTACAATATGTCACGAAAAAACAATCTCAGAATCAGCGGATTCGTTAAAGCGTTCCAGAGTTATAACCTCATAAAGTCACAGTGGTCAGAATTGTAAAAATTGGCCCTGTCATTTAGCTGCAAATTGGCTCTGTCACTAAGGGGTTAAAATGTTTCTGTTCAAATGCACAAAGCATGGGCAACAAACAAGGAGAATTGGAAATGCAGGAAAAGAAATATGATGTCATTGGAATCACGGAGACTTGGTGGGACGATACACATGATTGGAATACAAGGCTAGAAGGATACAACTTATTTGCAAGAAACAGACTAGATAAACGAGGAGGAGGTGTCGCATTGTATGTTAGAAAAGCGTATATCTGCACAGAGATTGAAGCATCAGAGACTGGGAGTTCTGTGAAACTGTTTGGGTAAGAATACAAGGAGCGAACAATGGAAAGGACACCATTGTAGGCATATACTACAGGCCGCCTGTGCAAGCTGAGGATATGTATGAACTCTTTATACATCAAATGGCCAAGTTCTCCTAAAAATATGACATAGTGGTCATGGGAGTTTTTCAGACATTTGTTAGGAATCTCTCTCAGGCAAAACTAACAGGTCAAGCTAATTCTTATCCTTTCTTGCTGACAACTTTATCTTCCAAATGGTAGGGGAGAAAACAAGGGGATATGCTACCTTGGATCTTATCCTTATAAACAGAGAGGAAATGGTTGAGGAAGTGAGAGTGGCTGGGACCCTAAGAGGTAGTGACCATGCTATTTTAGAATTTTGGATAACTAGAGGAGGAAGACCTGTGAAGACTCAGACTTCAAGGTTAGATTTCAGAAAGGCAGATTTTAACTCCTTTCTGTCATCGGACGTACTATCCGGTCCATGTGCCCTGGGACTTAATTCCCAAGGACGGGATAGTACGTCATAGGCGATCAGCTGCGCTCCCGGGGGGAGCGCAGCTGATCACGGCCGGGTGTCAGCTGATTATCACAGCTAACACCCTGCACTATGTGCCAGGAGTGGTCATGGACCGCTCCCGGCACATTAACCCCTGGCACACTGTGATCAAAGATGATCGCAGTGTACCAGCGGTACAGGGAAGCATCACGCAGGGTGGGGGCTCCCTGCGTGCTTCCCTGAGACCCTCAGAACAGCTCGATGTATCTCGCTGTTCCGAGGCACCCTCCTCCCTGCAGGACCCCGGATCCAAGATGGCCGCGGGGTCCTTCTGGGTCCTGCAGGGAGGCGGCTTCCTCAGTGCCTTCTGAGAGCAGGCGCTGAGAAAGCCTGCAGCAGTGCCATTGAGATCGCTGGTCTGACAGAGTGCTGTGCACACTGTCAGACCAGCGATCTGATATTATACAGTGATGTCCCACCCTGGGACAAAGTAAAAATGTGATAAAAATAAAAATAATCATGTGTAACAAAAATTCCTAAATAATGAAAAAAAAAATATTCCCCAATAAATTCCCACAAGTTAACCCCTTTAGTGAACCCCTTAAAAAAAAAAAACCAAGGGAAAAAAAATGCTTTATCATCATACCGCCGAACAAAAAGTGGAATAACACGCGATCAAAAAAAAAGATATAAATAAAGATGATACCGCTGAAAACGTCATCTTGTCCCGCAAAAAACAAGCTGCCATTCAGCATCATCAGCGAAAAAATAAAAAAGTTATAGCTCGCAGAATAATGCGATGCAAAACCAATTATTTTTTATACATAATTTTTTTATTGTATAAAAGCGCCAAAACATAAAAGATTATATAATAAGATATCGCCGTAATCATACTAACCCAAAGAATAAAACCGTTTTATCGATTTCATCACACGCGGAACGGTATAAACGCCCGCCAAAAGAAATTCATGAATTGCTAGTTTTTGTTCATTCTGCCTCACAAAAATCATAATAAAAAGCGATCAAAAAATGTCATGTGCCCAAAAATGGTACCAATAAAAACGTCAACTCGTCCCGAAAAAAATAAGACCTCACATGACTCTGTGGGCCCCACTATGGAAAAATTATAGCTCTCAAAATGTGATGATGCAAAAACTATTTTTTGCAATAAAAAGCATCTTTTAGCGTGTGCCAGCTGCCAAACATAAAAACCCGCTATAAATAGTAAATCAAACCCCCCTTTATCACGCCCTTAGTTAGGGAAAAATAATAAAATTTAAAAAATGTATTTATTTCCATTTTCCCATTAGGGTTAGCGTTAGGGTTGGGGCTAAAGTTAAGGTTGGAGTTGGGTCTAAAGTTAGGTTTAGGGTTGGGATTAGGGTTAGGGGTGTGTTAGGGTTAGGATTGTGGTTAGGGTTATGGTTATTGTTAGGACTAGGGTTAAGGGTGTGTTGGGGTTAGGGTTGGAGTTAGAATTAGGGGGTTTCCACTGTTTAGGCACATCAGGGGCTCTCCAAACGTGATATGGCGTCTGATCTCAATTCCAGCCAATTCTGCGTTGAAAAAGACAAAGGCTATGTGCACACGTTTCGGAATTGCCATGGAAATTTCCGCGGCAATTCCGCACCTTCCTGCCGCAGGAAATACGCATATTATAGGTATGCATATTCCCGCTAAAAACTAGCGTTCTGCAAGCGTAATTAGCTTGCAGAATGCTAGCGTTTTACAAGCGATCTGACAGGTTGGTCACACGAGTCAAACAAGTGTTTGACTCGTGTGACCAACTTTTTACTATTGATGCCGCCTATGTCGCATCAATAGTAAAAAGATCTAATGTAAAAATAATAAAAAAAATAATAAATAATGATATTCTCACTCCTCCCGGGAACGGGATTGGCCGGGAGCGTCGCTGAGAGGCGGGAAAGCTGCGGGGGCCGCCGGAAGGTGAGAATATCATTATTTTTTATTTTAATTATTGTTTTTACAAGGATATGGTACCCAGAGCCTGGAGGAGAGTCTCCTCTCCTCCAGACCCTGGGTACCATCCGCACATGAACCGCTTACTTTGCGCATGGTGGGCACAGCCACATGCGGAAAGTAATCAGTTCAATGCATTCCTATGGCGGCGGAATCGCCGCGGTTCCGCAAAAAAGAATGAGCATGCTGCGGATTCTCCCGCGATACGATTCCGCCGCAGCAAAAACCTGAAGCATGTGCACAGCATTGCGGAATCTCATAGGTCTTAATGAGTTGTATTGTGTAAGTGGTTTTGCCGCGGTTTCGCGGTGTTTCCGCTGCGAAAAACCGCGGCAAAACCGCTAGGAATCCGCAACGTGTGCACAGGCCCAAACAGTGCTCCTTCCCTTCTGAGCTCTGCCATTCGTCCAAACAGTAGTTTACCCCCACATATGGGGTATCAGCGTACTCAGGTGTCATGTATAGTGTACAGTTCCTATAGCGTCTTGTGCTTGGGTGAGAGGAAAACACAGGAGACATAGGTTGAAATGAAATGACTTGTATTACTTCATACAAGCATGCTGAAAAGTTCACACAGTTTGCAGGAACAGCGACAGGAGACACAGCAGGCCAGAGTAACTTCAAGCACTACAATAAATCTCCAAAGCAGGTTCAGGATCTCTTCTCTGTACCGTAATTCCTCTGCAAACATGGATTCACCAAACAGCAGGTTTCCAGAGTCCAAAAGTGTTCCAAGGTTCCTCAGTAGGGAATAGCTGGAGTACCAGTCCAAGGTTTCAGGAGTCAGGTCACAGACTGACTGAGGCTTGATTCAGGAGCACTGATTGTTCAGCTGAGGCTGCTTAAGAAGCAAGAGGGAAGAATCAGGGCGGGAACATGAAAACTGGAAACTCCATATTAACTGAGGGCAAGAGCTGCAGAAAGACAGAAAGCAAAATGGCCGACGGAAAACTGAGTTTCAAGGAACATGTCAACAGAGACAAAGAACCTTACATTACTCCCCCCTTAGGGACAACCTCCGGATGACCTCAGACCAGGCTTGTCAGGGTACCTCTGATGAAACTGGCGGAGCAGGCGAGGAGCATTTACATTATTGACTGGTTCCCATGAGTTGTCCTCCACTGGGTAGCCCTGCCATTTAATCAAATATTGCAACTGATTTCTGTACAACCTGGAATCTAGAATCCTTTCCACCATAAATTCTTCCTGACCATCGACCAGCACTGGGTCAGGGCAAGGAGAAGAACGTCCAGGAAACGTATTGGGTGTTGCAGCCTTTAGTAGGGATACATGAAAGACAGGGTGGATTCTCATAGTTCTGGGCAGTTGAAGACGACAAGCAACAGCACTTATAATCTTATTGATCTTATAAGGTCCAATGTACTTATGTCCCAATTTAGACAATGGAATCTTTAATTTAAGATTTCTGGTTGACAGCCAGACCAAATCTCCTACCTTGAAAGCTGGTGCAGGTTTACAAAATTTATCTGCTGCTTTCTTGTACCTTTCCTGAGCCAATTCTAGATTTTCCTTTAGAAGATCCATATTCTTTTGTAAAGAAGTGATTCTTTCAGCCACTGCCGGCAAGGGCGTATCTATGGGAAATCGAGGAAGAATGTTAGGATGATAACCTAGATTGGAGTAAAAAGGAGACTGCTTAGTGGAGGCGCTCTGAGAGTTGTTATAAGAGAACTCAGCCAGTGGAAGTATATCCACCCAATCATCCTGTAGGTGGCAGATAAAACAGCGGAGATACTGCTCCAGGGTCTGATTGGTTCGTTCTGTCTGTCCATTAGTCTGGGGATGAAAAGCAGAAGAAAGGTTTACTTTAATGTCCAATGCTGCACAGAAATTTTGCCAAAACCTTGAAGTGAATTGCACCCCTCGATCCGAAATGACCTCATCCGGTACTCCATGTAAGCGAAACACATTCTTAATCATCAAGTCTGATGTCTGTTTTGCAGTGGGTAAGCCGACACAAGGGATAAAATGAGCTGCCTTTGTTAGACGGTCAACCACCACTAGAATGGTGTTCTTCCCTTGAGAGGTTGGTAACTCCACAATGAAGTCCATAGAAATGGATCCCCACGGGCGGGACGGGGTGGGAAGAGGTTGCAACAGACCAGTTGGTGAGGAGCGAGGTGTTTTGCATCTTGCACAGACTTCACATGAAGTGACATAGTTTAAGACATCTTTCCTGTAAGTGGGCCACCAAAAGAAACGAGAAAGAAATTCTTGTGTCTTTAGAATTCCCCTATGCCCGGCTATCTTGGAATCGTGGATGAGTTGCAATACTCTCAATCTGACTGTTTCAGGTATATACAGACGTTGTCCCTGAATCCACACACCATTCTTAAAGACAAGACTTACGTCCCTTGGAGGTTGAGCCAACAAAGAATCCGCATGGTATGCTTCCTTGATGTCCTTAAGTAGGTCTTGATTATGAATCACTCCCAGGAATCTAGAGTCAGGAAGAATAGTCTTAGGAGGAGTAAGTGGACGTGTCTCTGCTGAATGAATCCTAGAGAGTGCATCAGCCTTTCCATTACGCGATCCTGGTCTATAAGAAATGACAAAATTAAATTGGTTTAGGAAAAGATTCCAGCGAGCCTGGCGAGGAGTCAGGCACTTAGCCGACCTGATAAATTCAAGGTTACGATGGTCTGTCAGGACGACTATTTGCTGTGCAGCTCCCTGAAGAAGATGTCTCCATTCCTTGAAGGCGGCAATAATGGCCAACAATTCTCTATTGCCCACATCGTAGTTCCTCTCAGCCGAAGACAACTGCTGGGAAAAGAAGGCACAGGGATGCAAGACATTCTTCTCACCTGTTCTCTGAGAGAGTATAGCTCCAACGGCACAGTCTGAAGCATCCACCTCTATTATGAAGGCAAGCTCGGGGTTGGGATGTACTAAGATAGGTGCGGTGGTAAATTTATCCTTTAAACAGGAAAATGCTTCCTGAGCTTGCGGGGTCCAGGAGAACCTAGACTGTTTCCGGGTAAGTTGGGTGATAGGTGACACTACCTCAGAAAAATTCTTAATGAAACGTCTATAGAAATTGGCAAACCCGATGAAACGCTGCACCTCCTTCACATTTCTAGGAATTGGCCAATCCTTGATGGCTTGGGTCTTGCTTCCATCCATACTAATCCCTTGCGTAGATAGTACATACCCCAGAAATTGAATTTCGGTCCTATGGAATTCACATTTTTCAAGTTTGATGTAGAGATGGTTCTGTCTTAGGCGTTCTAAGACCATTCTCACATGTCCATGATGTTCCTCTGTGGAGTTAGAAAAAATTAGAATATCATCCAGATAAATCACCACAAATGTATCTAGGAGATCCCTGAAGATATCATTCACGAAGTGTTGGAAAGTGGCTGGGGCGGTACTCAGACCAAAAGGCATAACTAGATATTCAAAGTGTCCATAGCGTGACCTGAAAGCAGTCTTCCATTCATCCCCAGGTCTAATACGGACCAAGTTATAGGCCCCACGGAGATCCAGTTTAGAGAAAATTTTGGCATGCCGCACTCTCTCCAACAACTCAGGGATTAAAGGCAATGGATAACGGTTTCTAATAGTAACCTTATTGAGTTCCCTATAGTCTATGCAGGGTCTCAGAGATCCATCTTTCTTCTTCACAAAGAAGATGGGTGCACCTGCGGGAGATGAAGAGGGGCGTATGAAGCCCTTGGCTAAATTTTCGTCTATATAATCCTTCAAAGCTTTTAGCTCGGGCCCCGCTAGGGGGTAGATCTTACCAAAAGGTATCTCGGCTCCAGGCAATAATTCAATTGGACAATCATAAGGACGGTGAGGAGGAAGCTGATCAGCGTTCTTCTTGTCACATAAATCCACATAGTCCTGGTATACAGCTGGTAGTTCAGGGACTGACATGGTTCCTTTAGGAACAGAGCAAGCTGAAACTCCTTGACTCATCTGTTTCTCCGGAAAGTGTAATTCCTTGGTCTCCCAGTTAATCGTAGGATTCTGCACCTGCAGCCATGGTAGCCCTAGAATAATGGGAAAGTGGGGAGAAGAGATAAGCAAAAAAGACATTTTCTCCTGATGATCTTTACCCATAAGGACCCTCAAAGGCTCTGTTTCTTGATCCACTGGTCCAGAAGTCAGTAGAGAGCCATCCACAGTCTCCATCTGTACTGGAGTAGCCTTCTTCACTGAACGTATCCCCTGTTTCAGAGCAAAGGAGATATCCATAAAATTTCCACTTGCTCCTGAGTCGATCATAGCAGAGCTAGACACCCAGACTGAGTCAACCCAGAGTTTGATGGAAAGGAAGCAATGAGAACTGTTTCTTTTACAACTCAGCTGGGACACCGCTGAGGAAACTTGAAAAATTGCAGCGTTTATACCGTCATCGTCCCCAGAACTAACAGAGTTTAAGTCCGAGAAATCAAGATCTCTTGCAGCAGATCTCTCTGGAGCCTGAGGCTCGGACATGACAGAGCTCCTCTCGCAACACTCACAGTGAATGACTGCTGCAGTAGTCTTACGAGAACGGCTGGGGCAGTTTATAATGAAGTGCCCTGACTTACCACAGTAGAAACATAGATTTTCCTTTATACGATGTTCTTTGCGTGCATCACTAACCCGTCTTTGTAAAGAGTCCACCTGCATGGGTTCAGGTTCTGGTTCCCTTGTGATCCTACTCAAAGGTTCCTTAGCTGAGGAGGGAGGTAGTAAAAGGTTAGTGCGATTATTTTCGAACCATCTCTCTTGTCTGCGTTCAGTCAGACGAGCATCAATACGGATACAATAGTTAATAAAGTCACCTAACGCAGTGGGAGGGTCGGCACGAGCAAGTTCATCCTTAATCAGTGGAGACAACCCTTTCCGAAAAATAGATTTTTTAGCGGAAGTGTCCCAACTGGTATCAAGAGCCCATCTCCTGAAATCCAGGGCATATTCGGCTACTGAACGCTTACCTTGGCGCAAAGTTAACATGGCTGCTTCAGCTGTTGCACCTCGATTGGGGTCATCAAACACCTGCCCCATGGCTGAAATAAAAGCATCAAGGTGATTCAAACAATCATCCTCAGTCTCAATCAGAGGGTTTGCCCACATCAAAGCCTTATTGGTAAGCAACATGATTATAGTAAGCACTTTGGATTGTTCAGTGGGAAATTGTGAAGCATGTGCAGAGAAAAATAAATTGCATTGATTAATAAATCCCCTGAATTTCTCACGTTCACCGCCAAAACGAAAAGGAGGTAATTTGGGGATCCCAGAACTCGGGGTTATGGCAGGAGCCTGGGCTCGTTCCTCTAGAGCCTCAATCCTGGCTCGCAATTCCTGGGTAGTCTGTCCAAACACTTGCAAAATATGATTAGTGAGGTCCTGTAGGCTTGCAAAACGGGTTTTTAAAGTCTGTACATCTGAAAGGATTGTATCAGTCACTCCGCAAAGTTCCTTTATGCGGGCCTCCATCTTCCAGATCTTTTAAGGCAGAAGTGCTGGAAGGAGAAGAGGAAAGGGAAAAAAACAAAAAAAAAAACAATAGTGTTTACCTGTGGTAACACTCCAGAGTAAAATTTTAAGGGAATGCGCTCACCTGGAATGGTTGTGAGAAGTCACAACCACTGTCATCACATAAGGTATTAAATGGACATCTGATATCCACAGTCACAGCAGACACGGCTTTCCCAGACCCAGCAGACACTAAACATTGGCTCCTGAATCTTGTCATGTATAGTGTACAGTTCCTATAGCGTCTTGTGCTTGGGTACGAGGAAAACACAGGAGACATAGGTTGAAATGAAATGACTTGTATTACTTCATACAAGCATGCTGAAAAGTTCACACAGTTTGCAGGAACAGCGACAGGAGACACAGCAGGCCAGAGTAACTTCAAGCACTACAATAAATCTCCAAAGCAGGTTCAGGATCTCTTCTCTGTACCGTAATTCCTCTGCAAACATGGATTCACCAAACAGCAGGTTTCCAGAGTCCAAAAGTGTTCCAAGGTTCCTCAGTAGGGAATAGCTGGAGTACAAGTCCAAGGTTTCAGGAGTCAGGTCACAGACTGACTGAGGCTTGATTCAGGAGCACTGATTGTTCAGCTGAGGCTGCTTAAGAAGCAAGAGGGAAGAATCAGGGCGGGAACATGAAAACTGGAAACTCCATATTAACTGAGGGCAAGAGCTGCAGAAAGACAGAAAGCAAAATGGCCGACGGAAAACTGAGTTTCAAGGAACATGTCAACAGAGACAAAGAACCTTACATCAGGACAAATTTCACAATAACTCTTGGGGTCCAATTTCTTCTGTTACCCTTGGGAAAATAAAAAATTGGTGACTAAAAGATTTTTTTTGTGTGAAAAAAATAGGATATTTTATTTTCATGCCCAGGCATTATAAACTTGTGTGAAGCACTTGGGGGTTCAAAGTGCTCACCACAGAAATAGATAAGTTCCTTAGGGGGTCTAGTTTCCAAAATGGGGTCACTTGTGGGGGGTTTCCACTGTTTAGGCACATCAGGGCTCTGCAAACTGAACATGACACCCATCAAAGTCTGCATTCCAAAACGTCATTACTTCCATTCTGAGCCCTGCTGTTTGCCCAGTCCCCCCCATATGGGGTATCAGCATACTCAGGACAAATTGGACAACAACTTTTGGGGTCCAATTTCCTTGGGAAAAATCAAAATTTGGGAACTAAAAAATCATTTTTGTGGGAATTTTTTTTTTTTTCACACCCAGCCATTATAAACTTTAGTGAAACACTTGTGGGTTCAAAGTGCTCACAACAGATCTAGATAAGTTCCATAGGGGGTCTAGTTTCCAAAATGGTGTCACTTGTGGGGGGTTTCCACTGTTTAGGCACATCAGGGCTCTCCAAGCGTGACATAGCGTTCAATCTCAATTCCAGCCAATTTTGGTTTGAAAAAGTCAAAAGGTGCTCCTTCCCTTCTGAGCCCTGCCGTGAGCCCAGACAGTGGTTTTCCCCCACATATGGGGTATCGGCGTACTCAGGAGAAATTGCACAACAACTTTATTTGTCCATTTTCTCCTTTTACCCTTGTTAAAGTAAAAAAATTGTTTGTAAAATATCATTTTTGTGACTAATAAGTTAAATGTTCATTTTTTTACCTTCCATGTTGCTTCAGCTCCTGTGAAGCACCTGAAGGCTTACCTGTCTGAGACTTGTGCTCCTTGTCAGTGCTGTGGTGGCTTCGCCATCTGCATTTGTATATGTGTGTGTGTTTATATATATTACAGTGCAGCGGGGTTGGTTCAATGTGACAGATAGGCAGGGACCACAGGAAAGTTCAAAGCAAATGTTTTCCAATCCCCGACGTGTGCCCAAACAGTAGTTTTCTCCCACATATTTTTTACCAGCAAACTCAGGACAAATTGGACAACTTTTAGGGTCCAATTTCTCCTGTTACCTGTTATGTTTCGGTAACTGAGGAGTGCAGGCAAAAAGGCAATACACCAGAGCAGTTGGAATCTATGAGATTGCAGTACCCTGACTAACCACCACAACTAGAGGCAGCCGTGGAGCGTTCCTACGTTGGTCCTAGACGCCTCGTCACAGCCTGAGAAACTAACTACACCTAAAGATAGAAATAGGAAAGCTATCTGCCCCGGAGCAGAACCCCAAAGATAATAGAAAGCCCCCAAACATGTAATGGCGGTTAGACAAGAAGAAATACTGACACAGACAGAAAATAGTATGAGCAAACGTTGGGGCCCAAACTAACTAAATAGAAAAGGATAGGAAGGGTACTTACTGCAATCCCAAAAACCTTGCAAAGCCCCAACTCTACTAATTTCAAAAACACCTGAGATCACACGACCTCTACCACCTAAATTAGTTCTCTGGTGTAACAAAATCAAAACAGCAGCCACTGAAGAAACTGGAAAAAGCAAAAGTACAAACATCAGTGGCTGAACTAAACTGAGAGGTCAAAAGCCCCCGGAGGGGACCCTGAAGGCCCCCACGAAGTGCAGGACAAAATGCAAAAATACAGCACAAAAACAAAAAGAAGAAAATGTCTTATCTGTTAGCAGGAGATGCAGACACGACACAGCAGGCTACAAGGGAAACAGGAATCATGGATTGAGACCAGAACAATTGATCACCGGCAACCCTGATGGGAAGGTGACTCCCTTATATAAGACCAGTCAGTAACACCTGATTCCCAATCCTCACAATCTTCACTGGACAGACCAGTACCGCTTGTAACCACCAGAGGGAGCCTCTGCTCAGAACTCATCTCAAGCCCATTCACAACAGTACCCCCCCTTGAGGAGGGGTCACCGAACCTTCATTTGAGCAACCAGGTCGGTCAGGATGAGTTCTATGATACGCACGGATGACTCTCCTAGCATGGATGTCCGAAGCAAACACCCAAGAATTGTCTTCCTGACCATAACCTCTCCACTTAACCAAATACTGGAGTTTCCGTCTAGAAAAACGAAAATCTAATATTTTCTCAACCACATACTCTAGATTGCCCTCAACCAAAACAGGGTCAGGAGGCACAGCAGCAGGAACCACTGGCTCAACAAACCTCTTCAACAAGGACTTATGGAACACGTTATGGATCTTAAATGTCCCTGGAAGAAGCAAACGAAAAGAAACAGGATTAAGAATCTCCATGATCTTGTAAGGTCCAATGAACCTAGGCTTAAAATTAGGAGATGCTACTCTCATAGGAATATTTTTGAGGACAACCAGACCAAGTCCCCTACTTTAAACCGAGGACCATCAGTCCTATGCCGGTTAGCAAACCGCTGGGCCCTCTCCTGAGAGAGGGACAACCTCTCCACTACCTGGTCCCAAATCTGTTGCATACGCTCCACAACAGAGTCAACACCTGGACAGACAGAAGCCTCCGTCTGTCCTGAAGAAAATCGAGGGTGAAACCCAGAATTACAGAAAAACGGAGACATCAAAGTGGCAGAGCTAGCCCTATTATTAAGAGCAAACTCAGCCAAAGGCAAAAAAGAGACCCAGTCATCCTGAGCAGCAGACACAAAGCATCTTAGATAAGTCTCCAATGTCTGGTTTGTTCTCTCAGTTTGACCATTGGTCTGAGGATGAAATGCCGAGGAAAAGACAATTGAACACCCAGTTTAGAACAAAAAGTCCTCCAAAATCTGGAAACAAACTGGACTCCTCTGTCAGACAGAATGTTCTCAGGAATGCCGTGTAAACGAACAACGTGCTCAAGGAACAACAGCACCAATTCAGAGGAGGAAGGCAACTTAGGTAATGGCACAAGATGTATCATCTTGGAAAACCTATCACAAATCACCCAGATGGCGGTCATTCTCTGAGAAACAGGAAGGTCGGAAATGAAATCCATAGAGATATGGGTCCATGGTCTCTTGGGCACAGGCAATGGCATCAACAAACCACTAGAGCGAGAGCAAGGCTTGGAGCGAGAGCAAGTCCCGCAGGACTGCACAAATTCCCTGACATCACGAGACAAGGTAGGCCACCAAAAGGACCTGACTAACCAAGTCTCTGGTACCAAAAATTCCGGGATGCCCAGCCAACGCGGAACAATGAATCTCAGACATCACACTCTTTTTCCACTGGTCCGGGACAAACAATTTTCCAACAGGGCAGCGCTCGGGCCTATCTCCTGACACCCCTCCAGAGCAAGTCTCAAATTGGGTGAGATGGCGGAAAGAACTACACCCTCTTTCAAAATAACAGAAGGATCAGATAACTCAGGAGAGTCCACAAGGAAACTCCTCGAGAGGGCATCCGCCTTAACATTCTTAGTGCCAGAAAGAAAGGAAACCACAAAATTAAAACGTGTGAAAAACAAGGCCCACCTGGCCTGTCTAGGATTGAGTCGCTTGGCAGATTCCAGATAAACCAGATTCTTATGGTCCGTAAGGACCACCACCTGATGTTTGGCTCCCTCCAGCCAATGTCTCCACTCTTCAAAAGCCCACTTCATGGCCAGTAACTCCTGATTACCCACGTCATAATTACGTTCAGTAGGAGAAAATTTTCGAGAGAAAAAGGCACAAGGGTTACTTTTAGAGGTCTCTGGATCTTTTTGGGACAAAACGGCACCTGCCCCAATTTCAGAGGCATCAACCTCCACCTGAAATGGCAGAGAAACATCAGGCTGCCGCAGAACAGGAGCAGAAGTGAATCTCTGCTTAAGTTCCTGAAATGCAGAGACTGCCTCAGGAGGCCAATTCACCACATCAGAACCCTTTTTGGTCAAATCAGTTAATGGTTTAACAATAACCGAGAAATTACCAATAAATTTACGATAAAAATTGGCAAAACCCAAAAATCTTTGAAGAGCCTTCAATGAAGTAGGTTGGACCCAATCACAGATGGCCTGAACCTTGACCGGGTCCATTTCAATAACAGATGGGGACAAAATGAATCCCAGAAATGAGATCCTCTGTACGCCAAAAAGACACTTTGATCCCTTCACATACAGAGCATTCTCTCTCAAAATCTGGAATACAGTTCGAACATGTTTCACATGAGAGTCCCAGTCATTAGAAAAAATCAAGATATCATCCAAATAAACAATCAGAAATTTATCCACAAAATCCCTGAAAATGTCATTCATGAAGGACTGGAAGACAGAAGGAGCATTAGTGAGCCCAAAGGGCATCACAAGGTACTCAAAATGCCTCTCAGGGGTATTGAATGCCGTCTTCCATTCATCCCCGTGTTTAATGCGAATAAGGTTATATGCCCCCCTAAGGTCAAGCTTGGTAAACCAAGTAGCGTTTTTCACCCTGGAAAACAGGTCAGAAATCAAGGGTAACGGGTATTGATATTTCACAGTAATATTGTTCAAAAGACGATAATCAATACACGGCCTTAATGAACCATCCTTTTTGGCCACAAAGAAAAAACCGGCACCTAAGGGTGAAGAGGATGGTCTGATATGACCCTTCTCCAATGACTCCTTGATATAAGACCGCATAGCGTCGTGTTCAGGTACAGACAAGTTAAAAAGGCGACCTTTAGGGAATTTACTACCAGGCACTAATTCAATAGCGCAGTCATAGCTCCTATGGGGAGGCAAGGATGCAGATTTACTTTCGCTAAACACATCAGAAAAATCAATCAAAAAGTCAGGAACATCCTGAGCCTGGGGGGAGGCAGAAAAAACAGGAGTGTTGGTATTCACACATTGGCAGCCCCAACTGGTTACAGACACAGTTTTCCAATCCAAAACAGGATTATGAGACTGTAACCAAGGGAAACCCAGTACGATAATATCATGCAGATTATACAGAACCAAAAATTTGCAGCACTCCTGATGATCAGGTTCAACCCTCATTATCACCTGAGTAGAGAACTGAGGTTTATTCTCAGCCAAAGGGGTAGAATCGATCCCCAGTAGGGGAATAGACTTCTGTAGGGGTATCAAGGGAAACCCACAACGTTTAGCAAAATCATAATCCATCAGGTTAATAGCTGCTCCAGAATCAACGAAAGCCTGAGCAGAAAATGAGGACAGAGAGCATATCAGAGTGACAGTTAATAAAAACTTAGTTTGAACACTACCCAAGACAACTGAGCGTGCAAAACGTCTTCCCCGCTTAGGGCAGACTGAAATAGCATGAGAGGCATTACCACAGTAGAAACATAACCCATTGCGCTTTCGAAACTCATGACGCTGTGCCCCAGACACCACTCTATCACACTGCATGGATTCAGAAGCAGGTTCACAAGGCAACACTATTCCACGCATACTTCTCCGCTCACGCAAACGTCTGTCAATTTGAATCGCTAATGACATAGAATCATTGAGACCAGAGGGGACAGGGAATCCCACCATAACATCCTTTACATTATCTGACAGACCCTTCCGAAAAAGGGCCGCCAAAGCGTCGTCATTCCACTTAGTCAGGACTGCCCACCTACGGAATCTCTGACAGTATAACTCAGCGTCATCAAGCCCCTGATTTAATGCCAACAAGGCTTTTTCAGCTTGATCAGTGACATTAGGCTCATCGTACAATAACCCCAAAGCCTGAAAAAATGCATCAACATCACTCAAAACAGGATCCCCAGGTGTCAGGGAAAAAGCCCAATCCTGAGGATCGCCGCGCAGGAGAGAGATGACAATTTGAACCTGCTGCGCTGCGTTCCCTGAGGACTTAGATTTTAAGGCAAAAAACAATTTACAATTATTTTTGAAATTCTGAAACTTAGCTCGATCCCCCAAAAACAAATCTGGCATGGGAATCCTAGGTTCCACAACAGGCAACCTAGCAAGATATGCAGCAATACTCTGAACCTCAGTGGCAAGCTGATCCACACGGCCAGACAACCGTGCAAACTCCATTGAGGGAAAAAATCCTCCCCAGCACCCAGAGATACAGAGGGAAAAAAAAAATGCAACAAACAGAAAAATATCTCTGACAACTCTGACAACCGTTTTTTCTTTCACAATATTTTTCCCTTCTGTGAGTACCATACAACTTTAAATTTTAGGCCGGTGATACTGTTATGTTTCGGTAACTGAGGAGTGCAGTGTTGTGAATGGGTTTGAGATGAGTTCTGGAGTTCTGAGCAGAGGCTCCCTCTGGTGGTTACAAGCGGTGCTAGTCTGTCCAGTGAAGATTGTGAGGACTGGGAATCAGGTGTTACTGACTGGTCTTATATAAGGGAGTCACCTTCCCATCAGGGTTGCCGGTGATCAATTGTTCTGGTCTGAATCCTTTATTCCAGTTTCCCTTGTAGCCTGCTGTGTCGTGTCTGCATCTCCTGCTAACAGATAAGACATTTTCTTCTTTTGTGTTTGTGCTAGAGTTTTGCATTTTGTCCTGCACTTCTGTGGGGGCCTTCAGGGTCCCCTCCGGGGGCTTCTGCCCTCTCAGTTTTGTTCAGCCACTGATGTTTGTACTTTTGCTTTTTCCAGTTTTTTCAGTGGCTGCTGTTTTGATTTTGTTACACCAGAGAACTAATTTAGGTGGAAGAGGTCGTGTGATCTCAGGTGTTTTTGAAATTAGTAGAGTTGGTGCTTTGCAGGGTTTTTTGGGATTGCAGTAAGTACCCTTCCTATCCTTTTCTATTTAGGTAGTTTGGGCCCCAACGTTTGCTTGTACTATTTTCTTTCTGTGTCAGTATTTCATCTTGTCTAACCGCCATTACATGTTTGGGGGCTTTCTATTATCTTTGGGGTTCTGCTCCGGGGCAGATAGCTTTCCTATATCTATCTTTAGGTGTAGTTAGTTTCTCAGGCTGTGACGAGGCGTCTAGGACCAACGTAGGAACGCTCCACGGCTGCCTCTAGTTGTGGTGGTTAGTCAGGGTACTGCAATCTCATAGATTCCAACTGCTCTGGTGTATTGCCTTTTTTACCTGCACTCCTCAGCTACCGAAACATAACAGTATCACCGGCCTAAAAATTGAAAATTGTATGGTACTCACAGAAGGGAAAAAATATTGTCAGAGTTGTCAGAGATATTTTTCTGTTTGTTGCATTTTTTTTGTTTTTTTTCCCTCTGTATCTCTGGGTGCTGGGGAGGATCTTTTCTCTCAATGGAGTTTGCACCGTTGTCTGGCCGTGTGGATCAGCTTGCCACTGAGGTTCGGAGTATTGCTATCTATCTTGCTGGGTTGCCTGTTGTGGAACCTAGGATTCCCATGCCAGATTTGTTTTTAGGGGATCGAGCTAAGTTTCAGAATTTCAAAAATAATTGTAAATTGTTTTTTGCCTTAAAATCTAAGTCCTCAGGGAACGCAGCGCAGCAGGTTCAAATTATCATCTCTCTCCTGCGCGGCGATCCTCAGGATTGGGCTTTTTCCCTGATACCTGGGGATCCTGTTTTGAGTGATGTTGATGCATTTTTTCAGGCCTTGGGGTTATTGTACGATGAGCCTAATGTCACTGATCAAGCTGAGAAAGCCTTGTTGGCATTAAATCAGGGGCTTGATGACGCTGAGTTATACTGTCAGAGATTCTGTAGGTGGGCAGTCCTGACCAAATGGAATGACGACGCTTTGGCAGCCCTTTTCCGGAAAGGTCTGTCAGATAATGTAAAGGATGTTATGGTGGGATTCCCTGTCCCCTCTGGTCTCAATGATTCTATGTCATTAGCGATTCAAATTGACAGACGTTTGCGTGAGCGGAGAAGTATGCGTGGAATGGTGTTGCCTTGTGAACCAGCTTCTGAACCCATGCAGTGTGATAGAGTGGTGTCTGGGGCACAGCGTCATGAGTTTCGAAAGCGCAATGGGTTATGTTTCTACTGTGGTGATGCCTCTCATGCTATTTCAGTCTGCCCTAAGCGGGGAAGACGTTTTGCACGCTCAGTTGTCTTGGGTAGTGTTCAGACTAAGTTTTTATTAACTGTCACTCTGATATGCTCTCTGTCCTCATTTTCTGCTCAGGCTTTCGTTGATTCTGGAGCAGCTATTAACCTGATGGATTATGATTTTGCTAAACGTTGTGGATTTCCCTTGATACCCCTACAGAAGTCTATTCCCCTACTGGGGATCGATTCTACCCCTTTGGCTGAGAATAAACCCCAGTTTTCTACTCAGGTGATAATGAGGGTTGAACCTGATCACCAGGAGTGCTGCAAATTTTTGGTTCTGTATAATCTGCATGACATTATCGTACTGGGTTTTCCTTGGTTACAGTCTCATAATCCTGTTTTGGATTGGAAATCTGTGTCTGTAACCAGTTGGGGCTGTCAATGTGTTAATACCAACACTCCTGTTTTTTCTGCCTCCCCCCAGGCTCAGGATGTTCCTGACTTTTTGATTGATTTTTCTGATGTGTTTAGCGAAAGTAAATCTGCATCCTTGCCTCCCCATAGGAGCTATGACTGCGCTATTGAATTAGTGCCGGGTAGTAAATTCCCTAAAGGTCGCCTTTTTAACTTGTCGGTACCTGAACATGACGCTATGCGGTCTTATATCAAGGAATCATTGGAGAAGGGTCATATCAGACCATCCTCTTCACCCTTAGGTGCCGGTTTTTTCTTTGTGGCCAAAAAGGATGGTTCATTAAGGCCGTGTATTGATTATCGTCTCTTGAACAATATTACTGTGAAATATCAATACCCGTTACCCTTGATTTCTGACCTGTTTTCCAGGGTGAAAAACGCTACTTGGTTTACCAAGCTTGACCTCAGGGGGGCGTATAACCTTATTCGCATTAAGCACGGGGATGAATGGAAGACGGCATTCAATACCCCTGAGGGGCATTTGGAGTACCTGGTGATGCCCTTTGGGCTCACTAATGCTCCTTCCGTCTTCCAGTCCTTCATGAATGACATTTTCAGGGATTTTGTGGACAAATTTCTGATTGTTTATTTGGATGATATCTTGATTTTTTCTAATGACTGGGACTCTCATGTGAAACATGTTCGAACTGTATTCCAGACTTTGAGAGAGAATGCTCTGTATGTGAAGGGATCAAAGTGTCTTTTTGGCGTACAGAGGATCTCATTTCTGGGATTCATTTTGTCCCCATCTGTTATTGAAATGGACCCGGTCAAGGTTCAGGCCATCTGTGATTGGGTCCAACCTACTTCATTAAAGGCTCTTCAGAGATTTTTGGGTTTTGCCAATTTTTATCGTAAATTTATTGGTAATTTCTCGGTTATTGTTAAACCATTAACTGATTTGACCAGAAAGGGTTCTGATGTGGTGAATTGGCCTCCTGAGGCAGTCTCTGCATTTCAGGAACTTAAGCAGAGATTCACTTCTGCTCCTTACGGACCATAAGAATCTAGTCTATCTGGAATCTGCCAAGCGACTCAATCCTAGACAGGCCAGGTGGGCCGTGTTTTTCACACGTTTTAATTTTGTGGTTTCCTTTCTTCCTGGCACTAAGAATGTTAAGGCGGATGCCCTCTCGAGGAGTTTCCTTGCGGACTCTCCTGAGTTATCTGATCCTTCTGTTATTTTGAAAGAGGGTGTAGTTCTTTCCGCCATCTCGCCCAATTTGAGACTTGCTCTGGAGGGGTGTCAGGAGGATAGGCCCGAGTGCTGCCCTGTTGGAAAATTGTTTGTCCCGGACCAGTGGAGAAAGAGTGTGATGTCTGAGATTCATTGTTCCGCGTTGGCTGGGCATCCCGGAATTTTTGGTACCAGAGACTTGGTTAGTCGGTCCTTTTGGTGGCCTACCTTGTCTCGTGATGTCAGGGAATTTGTGCAGTCCTGCGGGACTTGCTCTCGCTCCAAGCCTTGCTCTCGCTCTAGTGGTTTGTTGATGCCATTGCCTGTGCCCAAGAGACCATGGACCCATATCTCTATGGATTTCATTTCCGACCTTCCTGTTTCTCAGAGAATGACCGCCATCTGGGTGATTTGTGATAGGTTTTCCAAGATGATACATCTTGTGCCATTACCTAAGTTGCCTTCCTCCTCTGAATTGGTGCCGTTGTTCCTTCAGCACGTGGTTCGTTTACACGGCATTCCTGAGAACATTGTGTCTGACAGAGGAGTCCAGTTTGTTTCCAGATTTTGGAGGACTTTTTGTTCTAAACTGGGTGTTCAATTGTCTTTCTCCTCGGCATTTCATCCTCAGACCAATGGTCAAACTGAGAGAACAAACCAGATATTGGAGACTTATCTAAGATGCTTTGTGTCTGCTGATCAGGATGACTGGGTCTCTTTTTTGCCTTTGGCTGAGTTTGCTCTTAATAATAGGGCTAGCTCTGCTACTTTGATGTCTCCGTTTTTCTGTAATTCTGGGTTTCACCCTCGATTTTCTTCAGGACAGACGGAGGCTTCTGTCTGTCCAGGTGTTGACTCTGTTGTGGAGCGTATGCAACTGATTTGGGACCAGGTAGTGGAGAGGTTGTCCCTCTCTCAGGAGAGGGCCCAGCGGTTTGCTAACCGGCATAGGACTGATGGTCCTCGGTTTAAAGTGGGGGACTTGGTCTGGTTGTCCTCAAAGAATATTCCTATGAGAGTAGCATCTCCTAAATTTAAGCCTAGGTTCATTGGACCTTATAAGATCATGGAGATTATTAATCCTGTTTCTTTTCGTTTGCTTCTTACAGGGACATTTAAGATCCAGAACGTGTTCCACAAGTCCTTGTTGAAGAGGTTTGTTGAGCCAGTGGTTCCTGCTGCTGTGCCTCCTGACCCTGTTTTGGTTGAGGGCAATCTGGAGTATGTGGTTGAGAAAATATTAGATTCTCGTTTTTCTAGACGGAAACTCCAGTATTTGGTTAAATGGAGAGGTTATGGTCAGGAAGACAATTCTTGGGTGTTTGCTTCGGACATCCATGCTAGGAGACTTATCCGTGCGTATCATAGAACTCATCCTGACCGACCTGGTTGCTCAAATGAGGGTTCGGTGACCCCTCCTCAAGGGGGGGTACTGTTGTGAATGGGTTTGAGATGAGTTCTGAGCAGAGGCTCCCTCTGGTGGTTACAAGCGGTGCTAGTCTGTCCAGTGAAGATTGTGAGGACTGGGAATCAGGTGTTACTGACTGGTCTTATATAAGGGAGTCACCTTCCCATCAGGGTTGCCGGTGATCAATTGTTCTGGTCTGAATCCTTTATTCCAGTTTCCCTTGTAGCCTGCTGTGTCGTGTCTGCATCTCCTGCTAACAGATAAGACATTTTCTTCTTTTGTGTTTGTGCTAGATTTTTGCATTTTGTCCTGCACTTCTGTGGGGGCCTTCAGGGTCCCCTCCGGGGGCTTCTGCCCTCTCAGTTTTGTTCAGCCACTGATGTTTGTACTTTTGCTTTTTCCAGTTTTTTCAGTGGCTGCTGTTTTGATTTTGTTACACCAGAGAACTAATTTAGGTGGAAGAGGTCGTGTGATCTCAGGTGTTTTTGAAATTAGTAGAGTTGGTGCTTTGCAGGGTTTTTTGGGATTGCAGTAAGTACCCTTCCTATCCTTTTCTATTTAGGTAGTTTGGGCCCCAACGTTTGCTCGTACTATTTTCTTTCTGTGTCAGTATTTCATCTTGTCTAACCGCCATTACATGTTTGGGGGCTTTCTATTATCTTTGGGGTTCTGCTCCGGGCAGATAGCTTTCCTATATCTATCTTTAGGTGTAGTTAGTTTCTCAGGCTGTGACGAGGCGTCTAGGACCAACGTAGGAACGCTCCACGGCTGCCTCTAGTTGTGGTGGTTAGTCAGGGTACTGCAATCTCATAGATTCCAGCTGCTCTGGTGTATTGCCTTTTTTACCTGCACTCCTCAGCTACCGAAACATAACAGTGAAGGCAAAAAAGGCAATACACCAGAGCAGTTGGAATCTATGAGATTGCAGTACCCTGACTAACCACCACAACTAGAGGCAGCCGTGGAGCGTTCCTACGTTGGTCCTAGACGCCTCGTCACAGCCTGAGAAACTAACTACACCTAAAGATAGAAATAGGAAAGCTATCTGCCCCGGAGCAGAACCCCAAAGATAATAGAAAGCCCCCAAACATGTAATGGCGGTTAGACAAGAAGAAATACTGACACAGACAGAAAATAGTATGAGCAAACGTTGGGGCCCAAACTAACTAAATAGAAAAGGATAGGAAGGGTACTTACTGCAATCCCAAAAAACCCTGCAAAGCCCCAACTCTACTAATTTCAAAAACACCTGAGATCACACGACCTCTACCACCTAAATTAGTTCTCTGGTGTAACAAAATCAAAACAGCAGCCACTGAAGAAACTGGAAAAAGCAAAAGTACAAACATCAGTGGCTGAACAAAACTGAGAGGGCAAAAGCCCCCGGAGGGGACCCTGAAGGCCCCCACAGAAGTGCAGAACAAAATGCAAAAATACAGCACAAAAACAAAAAGAAGAAAATGTCTTATCTGTTAGCAGGAGATGCAGACACGACACAGCAGGCTACAAGGGAAACAGGAATCATGGATTGAGACCAGAACAATTGATCACCGGCAACCCTGATGGGAAGGTGACTCCCTTATATAAGACCAGTCAGTAACACCTGATTCCCAATCCTCACAATCTTCACTGGACAGACCAGTACCGCTTGTAACCACCAGAGGGAGCCTCTGCTCAGAACTCATCTCAAGCCCATTCACAACAGTTACCCATGTGAAAATAATAAATTGGGGGCTAAAAATAATTTTTGTGGAAGAAAAATGATTTTTTATTTTCACGGCTCTGCGTTATAAACTTTAGTGAAACACTTGGGGGTTCAAAGTTTTCATAACACATCTAGATAAGTTCTTTGGGGGGTCTAGTTTCCAAAATGGGGTCACTTGTGGTGGGTTTCTACTGTTTAGGCACATCCGGGGCTCTGCAAACGCAACATGATGCCCGCAGACCATTCTATCAAAGTCTGCATTCCAAAATGGCACTCCTTCCTTTCCGAGCTCTGCCATGCACCCAAACAGTGGTTCCACCTCACATATGGGGTACCAGCGTACTCAGGATAAATTTCACAACAACTTTTGGGGTCTAATTTCTCCTGTTACCCTTTGGAAAATAATAATTTGGAGTGAAAAGATCATTTTTGTGGAAAAAATATGATTTTTTTGTTTTCACGGCTCTACATTATAAACTTCTATGAAGCACTTGGGGGTTCAAAGTGCTCACCACACATCTAGATAAGTTCCTTGGGGGGGGGTCTAGTTTCCAAAATGGTGTCAATTGTGGAGGGTTTCCACTGTTTACACACATCAGGGGCTCTCCAAACGCGACATGGCATCAGATCTCAATTCCAGACAATTCTGCATTGAAAAAGTCAAACAGTGCTCCTTCCCTTCCGAGCTCTGCCGTGCGCCCAAACAGTGGTTTACCCCCACATATGGGTTATTTGCGTATTCAGGAGAAATTGCACAACACATTTTTTGGTTCATTTTCTCTTTTTACACTTGTAAAAATAAAAAAACTGGATCTGAATTAAAATGTTTGTGAAAAAAGTTAAATGTTCATTTTTTATTTCCACATTGCTTCAGTTCCTCTGAAGCACATAAATGGTTAATTAACTTCTTGAATGCGGTTTTGAGCACCTTGAGGAATGTGGTTTTAAGAATGGTGTCATTTTGGGTAATTTCTGTCATATACACCCCTCAAAGTGACTTCAAATGTGAGGTGGTACCTAAAAAAAATGTTTTTGTGAATTTTGTTGTAAAAATGAGAAATCGCTGGTCAATTTTTAATATTTATAACTTCCTAACAAAAAAAAAAATTATTTGCAGAATTGTGCTGATGTAAATTAGACATGTGGGAAATGTTAATTATTAAGTATTTTGTGTCACAATCACTCTGATTTATGGGCATAAAAATGAAATTTTGAAATGGCAGAATTGTAAAAATTTTCACCATATTTCCATTTTTTATAAATAAACACAAGTGATATTCAAAATTTTTTACAACTAACATGAAGCACAATATGTCATGAAAAAACTTTCTCAGAATCAGGGGGATCCGTTAAAGCATTCCAGAGTTATAACCTCATAAAGTGACAGTGGTCAGAATTGTAAAAATTGGCCTGCTCCTTAAGTAGCAAATTGGCTCTGTCACTAAAGGGTTAAATGGAACAAAGGATAAATGTTAAAAGAAACTATAGCTTACCAGTAGTCACCCTCCTATTGCTATTTATCATTTTATCACTGCATTTCTGCAAGCACTGATACCAGCAGAGCTGACTTCCCCATGATCCCCCTTACTTTGATTTGTTTCTTCTCCCCTCAGGTTAGATGATTTAGCTATTGTCACTTTAGTAAAATATTTGTAAACCAGCTATTAGCAGTTAATGGCAATAGTTTTAAGCTATAACAAAAATGGTGACATAATGCTTCAAAACAAATAGTGTTCAATGAAGTGAAAGTGGTATTTAGTGAGAAAAGAATAATTTTAGGTTGGGGAGAAAATTAGTAATTGCTGCTTTCTAAGTAAATTCTTCTGTCAAATGTTTACATGAACCATCTTGAAATGTATAGAATTCATGGAGATATCACATGTTTAAATCACGGTCATATAATTCTCAATACAGTAGTGATGAGCGATCGCGCTCGCCACTACTCGTTACTTGCCCGAGTATCACGGTACTCGGTGTACTTGACGAGCACTGAGCATTTCCGGGATTACTCTGCGGGAACTCTGGTCTCCGTCCTGCTTTTTTGGTCGACTTTACAGACCCAATAATGGTGCAGGGATTGTCTGCCAGGCAATGAAATGCAGCAGCCATCTTTGTTGTAGTCGTGCAGAGATTGGCTGGCCACAAAGCATCATCAGGGGTATAAGAGACTGGATGCCGCCTTGCTCGGCGCATTCAGCTCTGGATTTAGATAGTGTAAGGAGAGCTGCTGCTGAGATAGTGTCATAATTGGGGATTTTTTAGTTAGTGTGGGGTCTACCATCCTAAACTACTCAAATCTAGCTAAACTAACAGTCCTTCTAAGGATTAATTCCGGAGTATATAGGTTCCAGTGTTAGGTAGGCAGTGTAGTTTACATTGCTTTATACACATCAGTGCAAGGCCTGCAGGCACTGTATGTGTGTATATACTGTAGATCATTGCATACATCAAGAGGGTCAATTCCTTTCCTGTGTTCTGGTGCTGCTGCTACCTGTAGGATATATTTGCCATATATGGCTAGCCCCAGGTGTAATTGGAATACAGGCGACACATTTTTTGGTGTGGTATCTCCGTGCCAGCTCATATCTGTGCGGCAGCTTTTTTTCTTTTTTGTCCTGGGTGAAACTGTACTTATATACAGCACTATTTAGCCAAAAAAAAAACATTTGTCATAGTGGTATCTCTGTGCCAGCTCATATCTGTGCGTGCTCAAAGTTTGGCCAGTTTAGGCCGGTTTTCCTTTTTTTGTCCTGGGTGTCACAGTACTGATAAACAGCACAAGTTAGCAAAAAATTAAAAAAAACAGGGCACACATTTGTCGTAGTGGTATTTTCGTGCCAGCTCATATCTGTGCATGTTCAAAATTTAACCAGTTAAGGCGGGTTTTCCTTTTTTTGTCCTCGGTGTGACAGTACTGACATATATAGCACTAGTTAGCCCAAAAATAAAAAAAAAACAGGCAACAAATTTGTCGTAGTGGTATCACTGTGACAGCTGATATCTGTGCGTGCTCAAAGTTTGGCCAGTTTCCTTTTTTTCTCCTGGGTGTGACAGTACTGATATACAGCATTAATTAGCCCAAAAATGAAAAAAAAAACAGGGCACACACTTGTCGTAGTGGTATCGCTGTACCAGCTCATATCTGTGCATGCTCAAAGTTTGGCCAGTCTAGGCCAGTTTTCCTTTTTTGTCCTGTGTGTCACAGTACTGATATACAGCACTAGTTAGCCCAAAAATAAAAAAGGGGCACATACAGTTAGGTCCATATATATTTGGACAGAGACAACATTTATCTAATTTTGATTCTAGACATTACCACAATGAATTTGAAACAAAACAATTCAGATGCAGTTGAAGTCCAGACTTTCAGCTTTCATTTGAGGGTATCCACATTAAAATTGGATGAAGGGTTTAGGAGTTTCAGCTCCTTAACATGTGCCACCCTGTTTTTAAAGGGACCAAAAGTAATTGGACAAATGACTCCAAGGCTATTTCATGGACAGGTGTGGGCAATCCCTTTGTTATGTCATTCTCAATTAAGCAGATGAAAGGCCGGAGTTGATTTGAGGTGTGGTGTTTGCATTTGGAAGGTTTTGCTGTGAAGGAAACATGCGGTCACAGGAGCTCTCCATGCAGGTGAAACAAGCCATCCTTAAGCTGCAAGAACAGAAAAAAACCCATCCAAGAAATTGCTACAACATTAGAAGTGGCAAAATCTACAATTTGGTACATCCTGAGAAAGAAAGAAAGCACTGGTGAACTCATCAATCCAAAAGACCTGGGAGCCCACGGAAGACAACAGTGGTGGATGATCACCGCATACTTTCTTTGGTGAAGAAGAACCCGTTCACAACATCAACTGAAGTCCAGAACACTCTCAGTGAAGTAGGTGTATCTGTCTCTAAGTCAACAGTAAAGAGAAGACTCCATGAAAGTAAATACAAAGGGTTCACATCTAGATGCAAACCATTCATCAATTCCAAAAATAGACAGGCCAGAGTTAAATTTGCTGAAAAACACCTCCAGAAGCCAGCTCAGTTCTGGAAAAGTATTCTATGGACAGATGAGACAAAGATCAACCTGTACCAGAATGATGGGAAGCCAAAAGTTTGGAGAAGAAAGGGAACGGCACATGATCCAAGGCACACCACATCCTCTGTAAAACATGGTGGAGGCAACGTGATGGCATGGGCATGCATGGCTTTCAATGGCACTGGGTCACTTGTGTTTAGTGATGACATAACAGCAGACAAGAGTAGCCGGATGAATTCTGAAGTGTACTGGGATATACTTTCAGCCCAGATTCAGCCAAATGCTGCAAACTTGATTGGACGGCGCTTCATAGTACAGATGGATAATGACCCCAAGCATACAGCCAAAGCTACACAGGAGTTCATGAGTGCAAAAAAGTGGAACATTCTTCAATGGCCAAGTCAATCACCAGATCTTAACCCAATTGAGCATGCATTTCACTTGCTGAAATCCAGACTTAAGAGGGAAAGACCCACAAACAAGCAAGACCTGAAGGCTGCGGCTGTAAAGGCCTTGCAAAGCATTAAGAAGGAGAACCCAGCGTTTGGTGATGTCCATGGGTTCCAGACTTAAGGCAGTGATTGCCTCCAAAGGATTCGCCATAAAATATTGAAAATATAAATATTTTGTTTGGGTTATGTTTATTTATCCAATTACTTTTGACCTCCTAAAATGTGGAGTGTTTGTAAAGAAATGTGTACAATTCCTACATTTTCTAACACATATTTTTGTTCAACCCTTCAAATTAAACGTTACAATCTGCACTTGAATTCTGTTGTAGAGGTTTCATTTCAAATCCAATGTGGTGGCATGCAGAGCCCAACTCGCGAAAATTGTGTCACTGTCCAAATATTTCTGGCCCTGACTGTATTTGTTGTTGTGGTATCTCCGTGGCAGTTCATATATGTGTGTGCTCAAAGTTTTGCCAGTTTACGGCAGCTTTCTTTTTTGTCCTGGGTGAAACTGTTCTTATATACAGCACTATTTAGCCCCCCAAAACAACATTTGTCGTAGTGGTGTCTCCGTGCCAGCTCATATCTGTGCGTGCTCAAAGTTTGGCCAGTTTAGACCGATTTTCCTTATTTTGTCCTGGGTGTGACAGTACTGATATACAGCACTAGTTAGCCCAAAAATAAAAAAACAGGGCACACATTTGTCGTAGTGGTATCTCCGTGCCAGCTCATATCTGTGCGTGCTCAAAGTTTGGCCAGTTTAGGCAAAAACATTGTATTTTTTTTTGCAGTCTGTTAATGTAATTATTAAATCTGATAAGGCCAAAAACATTTTTACCTATAGTGAAGATAGGTAAAAGTGTCATTTTCAAGTACACTTATCACATACAAGTTGACTCTCAAATCACCCTTTTGTAGTGAACGTTAGTGTTGAGCGATACTGCTCGATATCTAAAAATATCGTATCGAAATGGTATCGCCGATATCACTAAATATCGTCGATATCCGATTTCGATACCGGAAGTCCCATGTAAGTCTATGGGAACAAAATATCGCAACTAAAAAAAACCTTTATTTCCTTGTAAACACTAAATATACACACATAGAATACATATATATATATATATATATATATATATATATATATATATACATGTCATTGTGACATATATATATACATATATGTATAGTTTATACACTTCTACATAGTAAAATATCCTCTGATTCAATTGCCGGGTAAAGCCGGCTTCTGTGAAAAGACAGAAGCACCCGACATGAAATGACACTTGGTGTACATAGGGTTAACCATGTCTTTTCATGTCGTTTGCAATCTGATTTGCACAAACAATTACATCAGTCTATGTGTGCAAAATTTCACACCTGTAGGGGTTAATTAAAGGTGTAAATTCGTTGTTAAAAAAACAAACTTTTTTGCTACAAATTTACACCTTTAATTAACCCCTACAGGTGTGAAATTTTGCACACTTAAGGTACTGCCACACTAAACAATCCCGCTAGCGATCACGATAACGACGCATACTAATGCGATCGCTAGCGGGATTGTTTCTATATCGCTAAGTGCGGCCACATTTAGCGATATAGTTAACGACGCTATCGCCGTTAGCGATCTTCTTAACGACTTTAGCGGTACAAAAGTACCGCTAAATCGCTAAGAAAAGGTGCCACACTAGCGATATATACTTACCCAGCGGGAGCGCCGACGAGAAAATAGGGTCCGGAACGATTCCAGCGACGAGCGAGATCACAGCAGGAAGCTCGTCGCTGGCAGCTGCCGCACTGAACAACATCGCTAACGGGATCGCTAAAAAGTGACGTTTTTTAGCGATCCCGTTAGCGATATTGTTCAGTGTGGCATACCCTTTACACTCATGTAATTGTTTGTGCAAATCAGATATCAAACTACATGAAAAGACATGGTTAACTCTATGTAAACCAAGTGTCATTTCATGTCGGGTTCTGCATTTTCACAAAAGCCGGCAATTGAATTAGCGGCTACTATACTATGTAGAAGTGTATGAACTATAAATATATATATATATATATATATATATATATGTGTCACAAATTTAATGACATGTATATATATATATGAGGTGTAAAATTGCTGAAAAAAAGGCGTGGGCTCCCGCCCTATTTTCGCAACCAGACAGACAAAGCCAGTGAGTGGGGGCAGATAATAATAGCCCAGAGAGGGACCATTATTTTTGGCCCCCCGGCTACTAACATCTGCCCCCAGACACCCCAGAAAGGCAAATCTCTAATTAGATTTGCCCTTTCTGGCACTTTGCCCGTCTATTCCCATTGCCCTGTAGCGGTGGCGAATGGGTTAAAAAGGGGTTAAAATGACCTTGCAATTGAAAGGTCACTTTAAGCCAGGTTAATAATTGAGAGCTGTCAATTAGACAACTATCAATTATTAATCCTATTGTATGAAAGAAAAATCAAACACACACACTTTAATAAAAAAGAAGTTTAATGAAATAATCACACAGTTTTTGACCATATTTTTATTTTTCCTGCTAAAACCATTTCCTGTAATAAAAATAAAATAATAAAGCAAAATTATTCTTACCAATCCGATGTACAGTCAGGTCCCACGGTGTAATCCTTCAGAAAGGGTTAATGTTTACTGCAGGGACCGCAGCTAATGCTGCAGCCTCACAGTAAACCCCCAAATGAATGAGTTCCTCTCCTGGCTGACAGGAGAGGAAGTGGAAAGCTTAATTTATTGCTTTCCACTTTCACTTCAGGTCAGCCAGGGACACAATCAGTGACGTCAGAGGGAACTGGTTAACAAAAATAGGGGATCCCCTCGAAAAAAATTGGCGTGGGGTCCCCCCTATTTTTGTTAACCAGCCAGATGAAGCAGACCGCTGAGGCCTGGATTTTCAGGCTGTTAAGGAGCTAAGATCCATGGACCTTGCCAGCCTGATAATACCAGGCCACAGCAGTCTGCATATCTTGGCTGATTAACAAAAATAGGGGATCCCCTCGAAAAAAATTGGCGTGGGGTCCCCCCTATTTTTGTTAACCAGCCAGATGAAGCAGACCGCTGAGGCCTGGTTTTTCAGGCTGGTAAGGATCCAATATCCATGGACCTTGCAAGCCTGATAATACCAGGCCACAGCAGTCTGCTTAGCTTGGCTGTTTAACAAAAATAGGGGAACCCCTCGAAAAAAAACGGTGTAGGGGTCCCCCTATTTTTGTTAACCAGCCAAGTAAAATGCAGACTGCTGCGGCCTGGTATTAAAAGACTGTCAAGGCCCATGGATTTTGGCCCTCAACAGCCTGATAATACCAGGCTACAGCAGCCCCACATTTGGCGCATCAAAAGATGTGCCAATTGTGGCACTTTACCCGGCTCTTCCCACTTGCCCTGTAGCGGTGGCAAGCGGGGTAATAAGGGGTTAATGTCACCGTTGATTGCACGGTGACAATAAGCCCGGTTAATAATGGAGAGGTGTCAATAAGACACCGATCCATTATTAATCCCAAAGTTATTAAATGCATAAAAAAAAGACAAAGCAAGAAAAAAGTATTTTAATGAAATAAAAGAGACAACACACTTTTCATTTCTTTTATTGTACTCTCATTCCTGCGACGCCATCGATCTCCTGTAAAAAAAGAAAAAAAACAAACCAACAGTATACCACCTGTCCGACGCAGTCCATAGTAACGACAGTCCCACGACGATCCAGCTCTGCTACATCGCAATGACAGGCAGAGCCTGTCATCGTGACGCAGCACAGCTGATTACCTGCTTCCCCGGCGGTGACGTCATCAGACTGACTGCTTTACGGCCGGGATTACCCAGCAGTCACTGCAGTTATCGCGAGAAACTGCATGTGACCGCCGGGGAGAAGAGGATGGCGGCCATGAAGCAGTCCAGGACGTGACCGCCGGAGATCTTCTGCCAGGTAAGTGCCGCTGACTCCTGACAGACCCGACCGACGGACACTGACAGTGACAGACCCGACCGACGGACACAGACAGTGACAGTGACAAATCCGATTCCGGTATTCGATAAGACGAAAATATCGAAACGAATTATCGAAAGGCCGATACAGCTAATATCGGCCGATAGCCGATATTTGCAGTATCGTATCGCTCAACACTAGTGAACGTGTATAATATTTTATTCCATTTACAGTGGGCAAAGTGCTTGGCAAGGGACAGGGAAGTGGACTTGATGGTTATGATGCAGGCCGAGGCCGTGGGCAAGCTGAAATTAGCCCACCGAAAACACCCACATCTTCTCGCTGGATCGTAGTGTCCGAAGTCCTAGGGGACAGCGGCAAGACAGCACTATTGAAGCCCAAGCAGTGTGAAAAGGTTGTTGGTTGGATAGCGGATAATACTTCCAGTTACTTATCCACCACCACCAGCACCCTGTTTTCAACACGGTCAAGTCACAGTAGCCGTCAATCTGGACCGCATATTCCTTACCCTGATCCTCCTTCCTCCCACCATGCTGAGTGCCCTGAGACAACTGATCCCTAAATCGGACACTCTGAAGAGCTGTTCAGTGTTCCATTTGGAGATTCGTGTCTTTCGCCCGGTCCACTAGAATTGGGGCAAGATGATATTCCATGTAGCGATGCAAAAATCTTTGAGCAGCCACGTTCACAAGAGGTGGACGATGATGAGACACAATTGCTGAAAAGTCAGGAGGAGGACCAGGATGGGGAAGTGGAAGATGAGGTGGTGGATGATGTAGTAACAGATCAAACCTGGCAGGAGGACATGCAGAGTGAGGACAGCAGCACACAGGGTGAGGTAGGTATCACACCACTTCAGTATATACTGTAGGTTCCAGTGTTAGGTAGGCAGGGTAGTTTACGTTGCTCTGTACACATCAGTGCAGGGCCTGCAGGCACTGTATGTGTGTATATAGATCATTTGCATACATCAAGAGGGTCCATTCCTTTCCTGTGTTCTGGTGCTGCTGCTACCTGTAGGATATAATGGCCATATATAGCTAGCCCCAGGTGTAATTGGAATACAGGCGACACATTTTTTGGTGTGGTATCTCCGTGCCAGCTCATATCTGTGCGTGCTCAAAGTTTGGCCAGTTTAGGCCGGTTTTCCTTTTTTGTCCTGGGTGTCACAGTATTGATATACAGCACAAGTTAGCCCAAAAATAAAAAATAACAGGGCACACATTTGTCGTAGTGGTATCTCCGTGCCAGCTCATATCTGTGCGTGTTCAAATATTGGCCAGTTTAGGCCTCCTCCACACAGGGGGAGATAGGCGTCACATCACTTCAGGCAGGAAGAAGCGGTGTGGTGGTCGCAGACAGAAGGCAGGCAACCGTTCCCTGTAACACCAACCTGACGGAAGTTGCCAGTCAAACTGTTAGGTCTTCCCGAGTCTGGTTATTTTTTAAAGACTCTGCCGATAACCCCAAACAGGCCATTTGCAACACCTGTCATGTCAGCATCAGCAGGGGTAGCAAAACTACCAGTCTTACCATCACCAGCATGATTAGGCACATGGCAGCAAAGCACCCGACTTTGTGGACCCAACACCAGGCTCCAGGAACAGTGTCTGCGGGGGAACCACTGCTTCTTCCACTGTTGTGCATGCAAGCCAATCCCTTGTCCACGGTTCATGCGAAGATGCATCCTGCCCTGCACTTGCCGTTGCCCACAGTCAAATAGCACAATCATCAAGCACGTCCACATCCTTGTCCCAGTGCAGCCTTCAGTTGTCCATACCCCAGTCATTGGAACGTAAGCGGAAATACGCAGCCAATGCCCCACAAGCCACAGTACTCAATTCTCATATTTCTCATCTGCTTGCGGTCAAAATGTTGCCTTTTAGGCTCGTGGAGACGGAAGCTTTCTGCAACCTGATGGCGGCGTGTTGTGAATGTTTTGGAAATGAATTCTGAGCAGAAGCTCCCTCTGGTGGTTAACAGTATGAACCATTCAATGAGGATTGGCAATCAGGATTCACAGACTGGCTTGATATAATGGAGGTTCCCCCCATCATGGTTGCCGGTGATCAATTGTTCTTGTCTCAACTGTGGTTCCTGGTTCACTTGGAAGCTTGTGAGTCTTGCCTCTTCTTCTGCTTTCAGATAAGATTTTTTCTGTTTTTGTTTTTGTGCTTACCATTTGCATTTTTCTCTGCATTTCTGTGAGGTTAGCCAGGTTCCCCCCCCCCCGGGGGGCTTGGGCTCCTCTCAGTTCCTCTGGAGCCATTGTTATTTGTTCATTGCCCTTTCCAGTTTTTTCAGTGGCTGCGGCTTAGTTTTGGTACACCAGAGAACTGATTTAGGTGGTAGAGGTCGTGTGATCTCAGGTGTTTTTGCAATCAGTAGCGTTGGCATTTTTTAGGGTTTTTTTGTATTGCAGTGAGTATCCTTTCTATCCTTTTCTGTCTAGGCAGATTGGGCCCCAGCGTTTGCTCATACTATTTTCTGTCTGTGTCTGTATTGCCTCTTGTCTAACCGCCATTCATGTTTGGGGGCTTCCTATGTTCTTTGGGGATCTGCTCCTGGGCAGATAGCTTTCCTCTTTCTATCTTTAGGTGTAGTTAATCTCTCAGGCTGTGACGAGGCGTCTAGGACCAACGTAGGAATGCTCCACGGCTGCCTTTAGTTGTGGTGGTTAGTCAGGGTACTGCAATCCAATAGATTCCAACCTCTCTGGTGTATTGCCGTTTTTGCCTGCTCTCCTCAGCTACCGAAACATAACAGCGGCGGCTGTCCCAAGGTACTCTGTCCCCAGCTGCCACTATTTCTCCCGCTGTGCCATCCTGGCATTACACAAGCACGTGTCCCACAACATTACCCTTGCCCTCAACAATGCAGTTATTGGGAAAGTATACCTAACTACTGGACACGTGGACAAGTGCTTGTGGCCAGGGACGGTACATCTCGCTGACGGCACACTGGGTTAATATAGTGGAAGCCGGGACCCAGTCAGACCTTGGGATGGAACACGTCCTACTGACACCAAGGATTGCGTGCTCTACTGTCAATCAGGGTTGACCCCACTGTGTACAGCTCCTGCACCTCCTCCTCCTCTTCAGCCTTCATGTCAGAAATGAGCACATCAGTCACAAGCTGGAAGCAATGCAACACTGTCAAAGCAAAGCGGCAACAAGCTGTGCTGAAGCTAATTTGCTTAGGTGACAAACCGCACAATGCTGAAGAGTTGTTGACAGTTCTGAAAGAGCAGGTAGATGTGTGGCTGACATCGGTAAATCTATAGCCAGGCATGGTTGTGTGTGACAATGGTAGGAACCTGGTGGCGGCTTTGAGGCGAGGCGAATTGACACACGTACCATGCCTGGCCCATGTGCTGAACCTCGTTGTTCAATGTTTTCTAAAAAGCTATCCAGAGCTGCTGTATCTGCTGGTTAAAGTCTGCTGCCTGTGTGCACATTTTAAAAACTCAGCTGCAGCTTCAGTCACCCTTGCTGTGCTTCAGCAGCGATTGCAGATTCTCGGCTCACCGTCTGGTGTGTGATGTCCCCATGCGTTGGAACTCTGCACTTCATATGTTAGAAAGGATTTTTGAGCAGAAGTGGGCAGTTGTTGAATACCAGCATCAACAAGGCCGTCGTTTGTCAGGTTTGACTCCACACATAAGACCACTGTAGTGGACATGGATGTCAGACATAAGTAGCATCCTCCAAAACTTTGAGGAGTCCACCAAGATGGTGAGTGGTGATGACGCCATAATTAGTGTCACCATCCCGCTCATCTGTATTCTGAAAAGCTCTCTGCTCACAATGAAAGAGGATCATTGCAGGCGGAGCACGAGGACATGGATCAAGGAACCATACAGGGTGATTACACACAGCCCAGCCTTGTGTCATCCCAATGTGGATTGGTTGACAATGAGGAAGGGGTGGAGGAGGAAGAAAAGGAGCTACTTTCATGCGCTATAGATGGTACTACAACCGCAACTGTCATACCGTCTGTTCAGTGTGGATGGCCTGAGGACAGGGAAGAAGAGGAGGAGGATGTTAGGAGTCGAGTTCCCACTTCTGCACAAGGGGAATCTCGAGCCATCCCAGCTGCGGTCTCCCATTCGTCTCTGGCCACAGTGGACTCTGCTCAGCTTAGACGTCGTCCCAGCATCTCATCCAGTCTAACAGTGTGCAGAGGATTACTGCTGCATCTCCAGGCTCTGCTATTGTGGCCAGTACTGGTTAGCGGTGAGCAGATGTCTTTTAGGACAAAGTCCTTGCTTTCCCCTTCTGAGCATGCCCAGGGTGAGATCTCTCATTGGAGATCAGGGGTCACATGCTCAGGTACTGCAGCAGCTCCTATTGGTCCCGGGCTGCCTGGAACAGGTCCTGTTTAGCTGAGTTTACTAAAAGGGTGGCATGACTGGGCTGCCATGCGCTAGTGTCAATCTTTATATACTTTGCGCCAGTGTGGTCATGGGTGCGTGTGGTAAGGGCCCGGCTGAAATAAGCCCCTAGAATACCGACTTAATCGGTGAGGAGTTTGGTATGCTAGCTGGTCAGGGTGGTGTCCTAGATGCCCTAGATTACCGGCATAACCGGTGAGGAGTTTGATTGCCGTATTCAGGGCCTGGCATTCAGACGCCATAGATTGCGGGTGACTCCCGCGAGGAATTAGCGCATGATCACGTTCTATGTTCGCTTAGCAGTTAACTGTGTACCTGGGTGCCTGACAGGACACAGAAGTTTGTCTCAGCGGCTCTGTGACGTAACAGGGTTCGCTTTCAACGCTAGACAGCGCCCTAGCGTGTTTATTTTGCGACTCAGTTGTGTTAAGTGAGTTCGCACACATCGCCATATAGCGCTGCGGCACTCCTTCTAGCGGCTCTGTGGATTAACAGAGTTCGCACATATTGCCACAGCGCGTAACGGCGCTTATTTGCGACTCTGCGGGATAACAGAGTTCGCTCTTGCGCCATTTCACTAGCAGCAGCTCGCTGCACGTGGACCCGGCTTCGAACGCACTCTCAATCATATATTGGTGCGTTCCGCAGACCCTAACAAAACACTAGCGCCAGGGTCTGGCTAGTAAAATGGCGGATGACCAGCGTCTACTACGGGACATCCAGCAGCTGGAGGGTAGGTTGGCGGCTCTTGAGCGCACAACCTCAGCTGTGGATGTTACCGCAGTCGCTGTTCAGGCTGCTAGCGTGGCTGCAGCCAGTGTGTCCACTGCCACCTCTGCCCCCACAATATCCCACCTCCCGCTTCCAGACAAGTTTGCTGGTGACAGCAAGCAATGTCAGGGATTCGTGAGTCAGTGCTCTATACAACTCGAGCTTCTGGCTGCACGTTTTCCCATGGATCGGGCACAAGTGGGTTTTTTAATATCTCTTCTGTCGGGCAGAACGTTGGAGTGGGCCACCCGCTGTGGTAGCGTGACGACCGTGTGGTGCGGAGTGCTCCTCGTTTTCTGGAGGCTCTAATAAAGATTTTTCTAGGACCTCAGGTTACCCACGATGCGGCGCTCCAACTTCTGGCAAGTTCACAGGGTTCGTCCTTGGTCAGCTGTTTTGCTGTCCAATTTCGGACTCTGTCCTCGGAGTTGGACTGGCCGGATAAAGTCCTCATTCCCGTATTTTGGAGAGGACTAGCGGGCCATGTGAAAGACGCCTTGGCTACCAGGGAGATTCCCGCCACGCTGGAGAAGCTTATCGCCATATCTATCCGCATCGACCTCCATTTTCACGAGCAGAGGTTGGAGCGGTCCAGTTTAGGCAGAGGTTTCGGCTGGCTCCCACCTTCGCCAGACCTCTAGAATCTACCAGCCAGGCGCCCGACTCCCATGAGGCCATGGAGGTTTCTTGAGCAGGACCTAAGTCCCGGGCCGCTCGAGTACCCGTGGTCTGTAACATCTGCCAGCAGTTAGGACATTATGCCAACAAATGTCCACAGCGGTCGGGAAAACGGTCGCGTCTAATGACCTTGGGAGGAGGTTCACTAGACACTGCGGCATTTTCCACAAGTTGTCCTTTAAGGGGACAATTACAGTAGGTCCATCCACGCTCACCGCCGAGCTCTGTGTGGATTCTGGAGCCGAGGGGAATTTCATGTCCTCTGAATTTGCTCTCCGCCACACTATACCTCTGGTGATGCTCCCCAAACCGGTGACTGTGCGAGTAGTGAATGGATCAACTCTGCCCTCACAAATCACCCACCAGACGATCCCTCTCACTTTATCTATGTCCCCTTCCCCTCAGGAGAGTATTTCTTTTCTTGTCCTGCCCGAGGGAATAGACGAGGAGTTGCTGGGAGTACTTGGCTCCGTTACCACTCTCCCCATATTGAGTGGTCCTCTGGGAGGATACTGGGTTGGGGTGATTCATGTAGAGGCAGGTGTGTCAGGGAGTGCGTTCAGGTCACCTCCACAGAGATACCCGTAGATCTCACTTCTCTTCCTCAGTATTATTGGTCATATGCAGACGTTTTCTCCAAGAAGGCGGCGGAGACTCTTCCACCTCATCGCCCTACGACTGTCCTATTGATCTCTTGCCTGGAACAGAACCTCCTCGGGGGAGAGTCTACCCCTCTCGCTTCCTGAGATGGAGGCCATGTCCCAGTATATTCAGGAGAATCTGGCAAGAGGGTTCATTAGGAAGTCGGTGTCACCAACAGGGGCGGGGTTCTTCTTTGTGCAAAAGAAGAACGGAGAATTAGGTCCATTTATTGACTACAGGGGTCTTAACGCTATCACCGTCAAGAATAAGTACCCATTGCCCCTAATCTCTGAGCTCTTTGATAGGCTCCAAGGAGCAAGAGTATTTACCAAGCTTGATCTACGTGGTGCCTATAACCTAATTCGCATCCGTGAGGGGGACGATTGGAAGACAGCTTTTAATACCAGGGATGGGCATTATGAATACCTGGTGATGCCCTTCGGGCTCTGCAATGCTCCCTCTGTTTTCCAAGACTTTGTCAATGATATCTTCCGGGATATGCTCTCCACCTCTGTAGTAGTCTATCTGGATGATATTCTCATCTTTTCACCAGATATAGACTCTCACCGGAGGGATGTCAACAAAGTCTTCGACCTCTTATGGGCAAACTCCCTCTATGCCAAGCTGGAGAAATGTGTGTTTGAGCAGAAGTCCTTACCTTTCCTGGGCTATATCATCTCTGCTCAGGGATTGGCTATGGATCCTGCCAAACTACAGGCTGTAATGGACTGGCAAGAACCCCATTCTCTTAAAGCTGTGCAGCGCTTTATGGGGTTCATTAATTATTATCGTTAGTTCATTACCCATTTCTCGACTTTGGTAGCTCCCTTGGTAGCCCTCACGAAGAAGGGAGCAAATCCCAAGTTGTGGTCTGAGGAGGTCTCCAAGGCGTTCTCTTCCATCAAGTCGCATTTTGCCAGTGCTCCCATATTACATCGCCCTGATGTTGATAAGCCGTTTATTTTAGAGGTGGACGCCTCTTCTGTTGGTGCTGGAGCAGTCCTTTATCAAAAGTATGCTCAAGATCGGAAGCATCCCTGCTTGTTTATTTCTAAGACCTTTACACCAGCAGAGAGGAATTATTCCATCGGGGACAGGGAGTTGCTGGCTATGAAGTTGGCCTTCTCTGAGTGGAGACATCTTCTGGAGGGGCTCGTTTTCCCTTCCAAGTCTTCACCGACCACAAAAACTTGGTATATTTGCAAACGGCTCAGCGGCTAAATTCTCGCCAGCCCAGATGGTCCCTATTCTTCTCTCAGTTCCACTTCACCCTCCATTTTCTCTCCGGTGAGGAGAATGTTCGGGCCGACGCTCTCTCTCGCTCCTTAGTGTCATCAGAGGAGGAGGATGAGGAGCCTGGCTTATTGTCTCTAAATGAAAGCCTGAGAACTGTAGCCCCGGTTTCACTAGAGTCTGTGCCTCCGGGCAAGACTTTTGTGCCCACTAATTTGCGACCGGAGGTACTCTCTTGGGCACTCTCATCCAGGGTGGGTGGACACTTTGGGGCAAAGAGGACAACTGAGTTATTGGCGAGGACAAACTGGTGGCCACATATGGTCCGTGACGTCAGGGAGTATGTTCAGGTCGTGTGTCTCCTGCGCCAGGAACAAGTCCCCTCGACAACGGCCAGCTGGTTACTTTTTCCTTTGCCGGTGGCAGACAGGCCCTGGGAGATGGTCGGGATGGACTTTGTGGTGGGCTTACCCAAGTCTCGGGGTTGCACTATCATTTGGGTGATCACCGACCACTTCTCCAAAATGGTGCACTTAGTGCCGCTACAACGGTTACCTTCTGCACGGGCCTTGGCAGCATTGTTTATTAGACACATCTTCCGTCTACACGGTATGCCAGACAAGATTGTCAGCGATCGAGGTCCCAAATTTGCGTCTCGGTTCTGGAGAGAGTTGTGTCATCTACTCTGCATTGAGTTGAACCTCTCCTCTGCATATCATCCCAAGACGAATGGGTTGGTAGAGAGGGCCAACCAGACCTTGGTCACCTACTTGTGACATTTTGTTTCTGCCAGGCAGGATGACTGGGCATCCTTGCTCCTGTGGGCGGAGTTCGCGCTAAATAATGCTGTGGCTGACTCCACCGGACAGTCCCCATTCCTCTTAAATTACGGCCAGCATCCGCGGGCACCGGTGCCCATGCCCGTGGCTTCCGCCGACTCCAGGGTGGCAGACTGGGCTGTGGAAGCACGGGACATATGGGACCGCACCCAGGATGCCATTCAGGCTTCCAAGGAAAGGATGAGGTCTTCTGCCGATGACCATCGGCATCCCGCTCCGACATTTGCTCCTGGCAACCTAGTATGGCTCTCCGCCCGAAACATCAGGCTACTGGTGGAATCCACTAAGTTGGCCCCCGCTATTTGGGTCCCTTCAAGGTTCTCGAGCAGGTGAACCCTGTGGCTTACCGTTTGGCACTTCCGCCTCGCCTTGGTATCTCCTACACCTTCCATGTGTCCCTCCTAAAACCCGTGGTCATCTCCCGGTTGCCTGAGTCATCTGCCGGGACGTCGGGTACTCTTCGGACGACTACGAGGTGAATGCCATTGTAGGGTGCAAGGTGGTACGGGGCAAAAATTTTTTGGGGTGGATTGGAGGGGTTATGGGCCTGAGGATAGGTCCTGGGAGCCTGCCGAGCATGTTCATGCTCCGCAGCTCATCGCTGCCTTTGAGCGTAGCGAGGCCCAGAGAAGGGGGGCCTAGGAGGGGGGTAATGTTAGGGGTCAAGTTCCCGCTTCTGCACCAGGGGAATCTTGAGCCATCCCGCTGGGTCTCCCATTCGTCTCCGGCCGCAGTGGACTCTGCTCAGCTTAGATGTCAGTCCCAGTGTCTCGCCCAGTATAACAGTGTCAGAGGATTACTGCTGCATCTCCAGGCTCTGCTATTGTGGCCAGTACTGGTTAGCGGCGAGCAGATGTCTTTAGGACAAAGTCCTTGTTTTCCCCTTCTGAGCATGCCCAGGGTGAGATCTCTCATTGGAATTCAGGGGTGACATGCTCAGGTACTGCAGCAGCTCCTATTGGTCCGCCAGGAAGGTCCTGTGACTACTGGTGTTCTGGAACAGTTTCATTGGTCCTTGTTTCTGGCAGGTCCTGTAGCTGTTACTATAAAAGGGTGGCATGGCTGGGCCGCCATGCGCTAGTGTCAATCTTTATATGCTTTGCCCAGTGTGGTCATGCGTGTGTGTGGTTAGGGCCCGGCTGAAATAAGCCCCTAGAATACCGACTTAATCGGTGAGGAGTTTGGTATGCTAGCTGGTCAGGGTCGGTGTCCAAGATGCCCTAGATTACCGGCATAACCGGTGAGGAGTTTGATTGCCGTATTCCGGGCCTGGCGTTCAGACGCCATAGATTGCGGGTGACTCCCGCGAGGACATTAGCGCATAATCACGTTCTATGTTCGCTTAGCAGTTAACTGTGTACCTGGGTGCCTGACAGGACACAGAAGTTTGTCTCAGCGGCTCTGTGACATAACAGGGTTTGCTTTCAACGCTAGACAGTGCCCTAGCGTGTTTATTTTGCGACTCAGTTGTGTTAAGTGAGTTCGCACACATCGCCATATAGCGCTGCAGCACTCCTTCTAGTGGCTCTGTGGATTAACAGAGTTGCACATATTGCCACAGCGCGTTTCGGCGTTTATTTTGGCGACCCTGCGGGATAACAGAGTTCGCTTCTTGCGCCATTTTACTAGCAGCAGGCTCCGCCTGCACGGTGGACCCCAGGCTGGAACGCACCTCTCCACATCATATATTTGGTGCGTTCCGCAGACCCTAACAGAGGACACCATGGTCAGTCGTCCTGTTGTTAAGGACACGGAAGTCTTGCCTGTTACCAGTCTGGCACGCATGGATGACTTTATGTTGAACTGCCTTTCCAGTGACCCTTGTATTGTCAAAATATTGGGTACCAGTCATTACTGGCTAGTGACACTTTTAGACCCATGGTACAAGGATAACTTTCAATCTCTTGTTCCAGAGGCAGACAGGTGTAACAAAATGGTGCAGTACCATAGGGCCATTGTTGCAGAATTATTAAAAA